>CM055904.1:10874225-10926725 GCA_029582155.1 Panopea generosa | reverse complement strand
TTAAACATGCCAAAATAATATATTGAAAAGGGGTTTTCTAACTTCGGCTACGCACCTAGGTTTGACTGAAATTGATTTCCTGCTTAAAATTGCAATATGTTTCGTAAATTATGAAATGAATCACGTGGTTTCATTTTCATTTCAATTTGATCTGTTTAAACGTAGTAAAAATGTTTCATCTTAGAAAGAATCTCTATGACGATGGAAGGTCTTCAAGCATTATTCAAATGTATGTTGTTTATATTTAGAACGGGGAGATGCGGAGTGGCACCTTTAAAAATTGAAACAGGCAGATATGAAGATTTACCTCTAAATAGTAGAATATGTCCATTCTGTAAAGACTGTGTTGAAAATGAATATAATGTGCTTTTTAACTGTCCCTTATATGTTGACATACGTAATGAATTATTTGCAGTAACTACTAACATAAATTGCATATTTGATTCGTTATCATACGACGAGAAGTTTGTTATGTTGTTTACCAGCCTGCGTTTAATAAGGAATTGTGCCAAAGCCTGCTTTTTAATATTGCAAAGACGATTATAGTTTTTATCAAGATATATTTTGAATTAACAAGATTTGTAATGATTGTTTTACTTATAAATAATGTAAATGGACAGTTCATTGTATATGTTACTTATTTTTATTCAAATTTGAGCGGTCGTTGTTAATCAGGTCATGACAAATCTGATTTGTGGTTATAAATAATTTTTTAAAATATTTCATAATGCGTTTATAATTACACCATTGCGCTGTTTTTTCATACTTTGTTTCTTAATTAAATCAATATTTTAGTACTCTTTTAGATTATGGTATATAACCAACTAGGTGATATAACAAAGTTAATATTAACAGCGACTGCCCAATTCTTACTCAGTTTGTGTTTTACTCTGTAACAGTGATCTTGACAATGTGATATAATTGATGTAAAAGTCTCTAACAATTCTTATAGAATGACATGATATATGTGTTAATGTTATGTTAAACTGTAAATGTTATATGTTTATACTATGATGAGACTTTAATAAAAATATATATATATGAATGGACTTTCAAATTGTCCAACCAAAAGTACTGCACGAACATCACAAAAAATATTTATATATATAAAGTTCTATGTGATGTATGTGCCCTTTAAATGCATTGTGCTATATGGTATCCAGCTTTTTAATGTATGAAGTATAAAGATAGTTTTTATTCAAACTTCTTTGTTAAACACAAATTTCAAAAACAACTTACACTACTTTAACTGTGTAGCAAAATAATCAAGGGCCGAGGGTAGAATACAAGCATACACAAAGTAAAATTAACGATTTTAATTTTACATGAATAAAATTACGAATATACAATTATACAATATATACAAATTAAAGATAATTACTCAACAACTAAAACACAGCTGGTATAAAAAGTCCTATGATGGTATTAACACTTTTTTTACACAGTTCTATCTCCTACACGTTCCGTTATCTACATCGTGATCCAAACTGCTTATATCATTTGAATGTTAAAACTATTTTTAAAAATGCACTAATATGGTATTTAAGATACAACTACCGCGTCCGGATTATCGTAGATTTAGCATCACTCGTCCCTTGCAGCGGTGGCTATATAAACTGGGTTATCTTCCCTAGAATTCTATACTGAGTATCTGGCTTTACGTCGCCTCGTGCCGACTATCGACCGTTATCCGACGTCAGGACGTCGCCCATATGACGATTATGTAAGGGTGCTGTCCTTATGACTGTACTACCACAACTAACTTCCTGTCACGTCTAGATACGTCGTTGACGTAGCGGATACACACCTCGCTTACGTCTAAAAACAACTACAATATATATATATATAAACTCAGATTTACTAGTTACTCAAATATATAATGACATGGCATTTATCACTTACCATCTATCAATTTCATGGTATTTTTTATCAATATATGATAACAGTGCATCCAATTCTTACAATCTAACAGTTTCATGGTAGATCTATCAACACATTATAACAGAGCATTAATTTCATATCATCTAACAATTTCATGGTAGGTTATCAATATATGATACCAGTTCATTCAATTTTTACTACCTGCAGTTTCATGGAAATTTAAACAATATCTTATATACCACCTTCCGTCCATCTCAAAATAGCAATCGTATCTCTACATAACTTCTCATTTATCATATGAACAATTACAGACCAATTCTGTATCTATTCAGTTTGTGATATCAGAATAATCATCAACACAATTTAATTACACATATCAATCGATTCTAACATGAAGAATTTCAATACTTCATCGTAAACACGATATCAACAGCTCAAAGTACGTTCTCAGATTCCATGGCCTCTATTCTAACAAAACGCTTCTCAATACCGTGGATGTGTATTAAATTACAGATATTATCGTCGAAATGGATATCAACAATTTATACAACTTTTCTTAGATCTGATTATGTCAAAAATATATGACTCAGACATTTAAATACAACATAATATAAAATTCACTTACCCATCTGACGTTATTTCCTGAACAGTAACATGCTCAATCCTTCCCGTTATGCCAACTCAGAATATATAGCAAAACAGTCCACATACCTTAGTGAATTTCGTTCAAATCTTGAAAAAACAAAATTCCAATATCGTACAATGCGGATTTTACGCTAGTAGGCTAATATAAACTTAAAAATTAGTTTTATGACAAATAAACCCGTTTGCTTTTTCTAACTATCTTAATACTTAATGGAATTGGATGAAATAAACTTCAAAATGATTTATTCTTTATTCAAAGAATGAAAATGTAAAAATATCTAAAAAAAAACGTTACTCCTATCGAGCTATCGATACGGCTTAACAATTCCACGCTACCTGTTCTAAGTATAGCCTATATCATTACAATGGACACTTACTAGCTGACACTACTAAATTAGGCAACAACAACCTAACTAAATGTTGTTTAAGAACCCGTGTCTTTTAAATTCTCCGTGTTTTGTTGGCAATATTTTAAGGGAAGGGGAAACAAGATGGATGAATTATATTCACTGTGTCCCGACTATGATATGGGAGTGTAAGTCAGATATACGCCCCACCTGCACATTCTAAATATCAGTCTCGCAAAGAATAATTTAGAGATTGCCCATTTGGCATTCAATTAGACAAATTAAATACCATTTCATTTTCATATTCTAAAGCAAGTATTTTGTTGACTTTGTATTGAAGAGATTAAGATAATGTATAACAAATTACAGATAAAACATTGTTCCGCATAACATATTGTACCATTTTCATACACTTCAAATGTATATTTAGTATATTGTTATACAACTCTGTAAAACTTCAATGATCAACAATTATTGCTGTATTTTGAGCTTGAGCTTTATTTGCCCAATAAAACGATAGTCATTTTTCTTGGATAAATAATTTTGACTATTGGCCGCTAAAAAGGCAGATCATTGTATAGTATTTACCTAAAATTAAAGATAATGACCCTGTTTATAGCTGATATCATAAAAGCCACAAAAAATCATTATAAATGAGCTGTGGCATGTTTTATTTATGAAGGCACATTAATTTGTATGTGGAAAAGTACTCCTGCTGAATACATTTATTACGTCTTACTATACAGTAACGCCTCTTTTTCCTACGGTAACATGAATCGTACGCTTAAAAAAAGTGCAATGTAATTTGGTTTTTAAATATTTTCAAATGGTTCATAGTGGTAGCGATTTCTTGCTGCAGATGAGTAGAGCAAAAACTGGAATAATATATACTGCAATAAAACATCACTTGTGTTAAAAAGTGACTTATGGATTTTAACATATGCATGCTTTTTATGAGCAATTAAGGACTTCTTTGAAGGTCATTGTACCCTCTTTAAAAAAGAAATTATATCTGATACCTTTATGTAATACGTTAACTTGGTGACACTTGACTCATCAAACAAGTGAACAATTAATTAAAAACTAAGATTTTTCTGCATTTTCTAGAATAATTATATATTGTATATATGTTTAAAAACTTTCAGAGCGTTATTTTACCTATTTCTACGGAAAATAAAATATATAGTATAAGACACATTTGGCACCATTGCAAAACAAATCACGTATAGCAGTTTAAACACAACAAATAGTTTGCGACTAGTGGCTGTGGTTGAATCGTATATAAGTTGCTCCGCCCATCTCATGAATATGTGATATTATTTTTTTTATATTTCCGAGGGACTTAATATCTCCGTTAAGCAATCAATTTCAATTTGAATAAATAAAACATCATAATTATATTTAACGAGGTGATAATTAGAGGCATGATGTTTAAGTTGTCATCTTATGGTACCATCTATAAAGGAAATATCTCTTCGTCTTTAATAGTTTGCAAACTTAACAAAAATCTTTCATGTCATATTGATACAGGCATATCAGAGATCATTTCTGTTATGTGGGAATGTAAACGTGTATCTGTTTGTTTATCTCTACAGTTGTGATGCAGACACTTCAGTACACCTGACGTCACTGGGTTACCACGAGTCTCGATTCTCCTTCATGACATCATCAGTCACCATGTCTCAGCAGGGCATTTTTATACACTGTGATATCAAGTTCTGTCACGTGACCGATTCTTCCAGATACTGCCAACCAGTATGTCACAATTGATTAAAATCAATCAATGAAATAAAAATATTATGATCTTAATTTGTTCTTATTGGTGTTTGTGTGTCTGTATATAAATGATATCATTATTGTTTGTTATTCATTGTTAAATATGGATTTTTCTTTACTTTTCTATTGTTATATAGTTTTGTTTAATATTTGAAACTGGTTAATTGCCATACGTTTTGTACGAATGCTGGAATTAAAGTCTATATTATAAGCAATCGAACAATCCTTTATAATAATTACTAAAATGGTTCTATAACTTTTTTTGTTTTTTAATATATTTTATTCAGAGAACACAAGTGTATATGCATATAACAAGACATTTAGTTATACAATATAATAGAAAGATGCACATATGATAGGCGTTTTTTCATTTAAACGATCACAATAGGGAAAAAATTGTGTAGGATATATATAAAGTGAGTATTACTCATTTTTATATCGTTTAATTTGTTCTATTAAAGACATCAAAAGTAGACAGATATTTTTGCAAGTCAACATACTTCTTGTAGATAAATATCCATGTGAACATAACATTATCATGTAATTTTTTAAAGATGAAACTAAATGGCCAAATACTATATTTTGGGAAGTCATATCGTAAGAAATCTTGCACTTTGCTTTCAACAAACTTACGAAAGAGAGTAAAATATTTAATGAAAACATGCATTCAACGAATAAATAAAAAACCGTTTTTCTTGTGTTATTAAAAAAAGGAAGATAATTCAGTTTCAATTAATCCACATTTTTTAAAGATTTGTATTCGTAAAATATATTAGAGGGAAAATTGTACTGTAGGTTTTTTAGTTTTGGTTCTTCCACAAGTTTGAACTTTTGTTTGTAGTATATTTTCCAGTCATCTATACTCATTTCTGCATTAAAATCTTTGTTCCATTTCTATTCATCATTTTGAGGTATAGGGTGTTTCAAAATATTTGTTACTGTTTCGTGGGTTTATAATTTGCATTATTTTATTTAATAAGTAAAAACAGAAAACACAATTTTAAAGAGGACATTTCAAAATTTTATTACATATGCATTATGTCAATTTTGCTTGAAAAAATGAGATGTTGGTCAGAAATTTCATAATATTTAATTTTCAGATGATGTGTACCAAGTGACGTTCGTTTTGACGAATAACGTCGTCAGTTAGATTTCCAGAGTTCTCTATTACTGCTGCACAACTTCTGACCTAAGTGTCAAAAAATTGCATAAAAGGTTTTATTTATTGCTTCAGTTTTTTTAATTAAATCAGCATTGCTATTCGATGGGTTTTTTAATCGTGTGTGTTTGTTTATTCTTATTTGTAACCTTATATAATTTAAGAGAAACGATAGGACACAATGGGCAAAGCCGGTTAAAGACGTTGTTCATGTCGACTGAACTTCTTTCTGTAGCATAAACATGTATGTTATAAGTTTGTCTATTGTAGAACCATTAGTTGTCGTAATTATTCAGGGAGCATTATTAAATTTTATGGATTCATTATCACGTAAAAACATCGTATAGGCGACTGAATACATATTTAACTAATTTGGACAAACTATGCATTCCAAAGAGATCGTATTTTTTTCTACCGAAGCAATGCAAGTATCTTCTTCCACATTGTATGGGCGAACCTATATAACCGGGTAATACTGGAATTCATTAGCTTCTGATATCCCTATATTACCCACCATAGAAGAGTTCAATTCTGAAATCAGGTCCCCAAAAGGGGTTTAGCATTAATTGAAGATAGATGGATAGATATATTTATGAAAATATGTACCATTCTCAAATTTGCAATTCATGTGCGGACTTTATACCATTCACGTTGGGCTTCATAAAGAATATGAAAAAGTTCCCAGTATAATATTCGTTGTGATCATCTTTAATAAAACAACAAAACTGGTATAACAATACTAGATACTGATATGCTGTCATATTATATTTTATTTCATGTATAATACAGTTCAACAAATTGAAAATAAATGAATGTATGGCAATTATTTTAAACATGTCAGGATTCTTAAAACATATTGCAAAATATGAAAAATAAGTATTTAGCTCATGTGACCATACATGTAGTAACACGTTCTATAAACTATGTGATCATATACTTGGAATACGGTTTCACTGTATCATATATTGAACAAAACAAGCACACTCTAAGTAGGAGATATTGCAGTGACTGTGGCATTGACAGCTCAAGCTAGTGGCGGCGGGTTCGATACAAGACTCGACATGATGGCCACAAAGCTCAGTAGGTGTTCTACAATAAAACATAAATATAACAATAAAATAATGTTTCATGACAAGATGAAGTTTTTTGACATGATGGCCCAAAAGCTCAGTAGGTGTTCTACAATAAAACATAAATATCACAATAAAACAATGTTACATGGCAAGATGTATTTAACAAGTGTAGGAGTGCGTCATATTAGCTCAATTAAATTAAATGTTAATTTAAAATCTTTTTGGGCGGGTCCAGGGGATAAGGGTTCTCTTTGTTCACAACCTAGTCCCAGTTTCACTAGATATCTCAACTTGAGATTCCGCTCAACTCAGAAACTCTTTCATTAACATTGATCCTTTTGCAATTTATCCTTCACCAATTAGTTGAAATTTGTTTCTACTTCAATTATTTCTAGTTATTTAATATGTTATGAGTTCAAGTTATCATTAAGAGAAATTGAGATGTTTTAGTTGAATTAATCTCAGCTTGAGATGTTTAGTGAAACCGGTCCCTGTTAAACAAATATAAATATGTACAGTTGCTGTTCTGATGTACCTTAAGCTTTCAATCATGTTTGCTATAAATTTGTTTTATACTTTATTTTCAAATTTCATTCTTTGATGATGTTATCCGTCAATATATTAATTATATCAAATATATGTCAACAAATGACGCGGATTCGGCAAATATGAACCGATTCGAAAAAAAAACAAGGTCAATATGAACCGAAAGAAGGTCAAAACGACTACTTCCGGTTGTTTGAATCTAATGTCGTTCATTGTATCAACTCGTAATAAAAAGAAGCTATTGTAATTGGGAGGGTGACACTACTGACGATACCGATACATATTTGAAATATAAAAATTCACAGAAAGCTGTTGTATTTGGGAGATTGACACTACTGTCGATACCGATACATATTTGAAATATAAAAATACACAAAAAGCTGTTGTAATTGGGTGGTTGACACTACTGACAATACCGATACATATCTGAAATGTCAAAAATACACAGAAAGCTATTATAATTGGGAGGTTGACAATGCTTACAATACAGATACATATTTGAAATGTAAAATTCTCAGAAAGCTTTTGTAATTGGGAGGTTGTGTTAACCTATTTGAAATGTAAAATTACACAGAAAGCTGTTGTAATTGGGAGGTTGACACTACTGACAATACCGATACATATCTGAAATGTAAAAGTACACAGAAAGCTGTTGTAATCGGAATGTTGATACCACTGGCAATACCGAAAGCTGTTGTAATTGGGAGGTTGACACCACTGACGATACCGATACATATTTGAAATGTAAAAATGCACAGAAATCTGTTATAATTGGGAGGTTGACACTGCTGACGATACCGATACATGTTTGAAATGTAAAAATACACAGAAAGCTGTTGTAATCGGGATGTTGATACCACTGGCAATACCGAAAGCTGTCGTAATTGGGAGGTTGACACTACTGACGATACCGATACATATTTGAAATGTAAAAATGCACAGAAAGCTGTTATAATTGGGAGGTTGACACTGCTGACGATACCGATACATATTTGAAATGTAAAAATACATAGAAAGCTGTTGTAGTTGGGAGGTTGACACTACTGGCGATACCGATACATATTTGAAATGTAAAAATACACAGAAAGCTGTTGTAATCGGGATGTTGATACCACTTGCAATACCGAAAGCTGTTGTAATTGGGAGGTTGACACTACTGACGATACCGATACATATTTGAAATGTAAAAATACACAGAAAGCTATTGTAATTGGCAGGTTGACACTACTGACAATACCGATACATATCTGAAATGTCAAAAATGCACAGAAAGCTGTTATACATTCCGATATCAGTATGGGTATGGAGTGGTCAGAATCTCAAACTAATTATGCAAAAGAGGGACCGTTAAAATGGAATTTACGTCGACTGACTGACTACCTCCAGAAGTAAAACCCAAAATAAAACCTCGTCCAAGTCGCAACAAAATGAGAAATTTCATACAGAACTAATAAATATTTTTGGTAAAACATATAAAAATCAGAAGTCTCAAGTGGTTTGCCTGTTAGAACTTGAAACTTTGTTTACTTCATTTAATGACCATTTTAAGGAGCGTGAGAATGAATATGGTCATAATGACCAGTCTGACGACCAAACTGATGTCCGTAGATGATTGTGCGGATCCCAATATTTCTAGTCTGCAGCATATTGTAGCTCAGTCTGCTTTTTCATAGTAGGAATGTATACCCACATAAAATACACAGTAACTGGACTAATCTGCAATAAGAAATCACAACCACTATGAACAATATTGAAAATATTTCAAAACCAAATTATATAGGAATTTTTTAAGCGTAAGAATCATGTAACAGTGGAAAAAAAGAGGCGTAACTGTGTTGTGAAACGTGTAGCGAAGCGTCACCTAGTGGAGTATATAAGTCCATGTGCAACAAATATGATGTCATTGAGAATGTTGATGCAAATGTGACAGTGATTTAGCCAATACAAAGGCCAGAGAACTGTTCTGGTTTGTGTAAAACCAAGGTCAACAATTTAACACTATATCTTTTAACATCGCTTATCAACATAGTTGATTACAAGATGCACGCCAAGGTAGAGGCAGAGTTCATATCTGAATAGCAAAAAATGACTGAGTTGGATATTTTAAACATGATATGGAACAATATTGAAGTATTCGTTTATATGACACTGCTGCAGAATTCGCGAAATTGAATGCCCAAAAGAGTGTTTGTGTTACTTTAAAAGCATTAAATGTTACCAAGAAAATTGAAACAAAACATATTTTAGAGAATACTAACACAACAAATATCGATAAATATCGTGTTATGTTTCCTGTTTCGGAATTTAGTACTAAATTAGTAAATGATATTCAAGAGACTATTGCTAAGACTGCCACACTCGCAACACAATTCTTAAACTCTGCAGCAGACAAAGTATCTCTGAGTGAAATGGAGTTGGGTGCTGATGCTTTCGGGTTGCTTATGCAAGCCAATAAAATATCAATCATGCGTCGCAGAAAATTCAATAAAACAGAATATCATTATCTGTATGCGCCTTCTCAGAAATACACTGGTATGATGCATGGTGACGACATTAGTAAAATATTATGGAAATCCAAGACGTTAACCGTATCGGGAGCAGGATACGGTGAGGGGAGTGGGTAAGGGTAGGGAGGCGCCGAGACAGAGGAGTCCGAATGTGTTAAACATGATATGGAACAATGCTGAAGAATTCGTTTACATGCTCCTACGGAATTCACGAAAATAAATTCTTAATAGTGGGGTTATGTAACTTTAAAAGCATTAGATGTTACCCACACAAGCAGACATTGGCAGTAAACGACAGATGGCACCACACAAGCAGACATTGGCAGTAAACGACAGATGACACCCACACAAGCATACATTGGCAGTAAACTAGATATGGTACCCACATAAGTAGACATTGGCAGTAAGCGAGAGATGGGACTCACACAAGCAGACATTGGCAGTGAGCGAGAGATGGTACACACACAAGCAGACATTGGTAGAAAACGAGAGATGGCATATTATAATGCTATATTTACAGCCACGTCATCATTATATTGTTGTAGTTACAGCCACGGTATCATTATAATGTTATATTTACAGCCACAGTATCATTATAATGTTGTAGTTACAGCTACGGTATCATTATAATGTTGTAGTTACAGCCACGGTATCATTATAATGTTGTATTTACAGCCACGGTATCATTATAATGTTATATTTACAGCTACGGTATCATTATAATGTTGTAGTTACAGCCACGGTATCATTATAATGTTCTATTTACAGCTACGGTATCATTATAATGTTGTAGTTACAGCCACGGTATCATTATAATGTTCTATTTACAGCTACGGTATCATTATAATGTTGTAGTTACAGCCAGGGTATCATTATACTGTTCTAGTTACAGCCATGGTTAAGTACTTGTAAAGATGAGATTGTTTATGTCCTGTAGGCCGTGTAAAATCAGTTTGACAATATCAACCGTCCTAAAGTCTCGTTGCTTCCGAGAAGTACGAGAACTGCTATGATGTTCAACATAAAACCTCCCTTCACCTACAATACAAAAACAATAAAAATATAAATACCAACAAAAAAATTGTGTTTTTAGATATATTTTTTTTTAAAACATGCACTGATCTTCTGACACATAGTTTATATATCGATTAACATTTTATTCTAAGCTTTAAAATCTTAATTCATCGTCTCCTGTTTAAAAAAAATATGTTTTTCACGTTCTCAAGAATTTGTAAGTAAAAATAATGAAAATTATTTTGCAAATGTACGAGTCGAATGAACTCTTTATTTTTGTCAAAAAGTTGTTAAATATTCCTCCATAAAACGCAGCACTCACGTGACATAGCCACCACGCAACATCCCAAATACAAACATGTATTATACAATAGACAAACAGATCGCTACGTAATGCAAAAAAAGATGGAAATTCATTAGTAAATATTTATTGTGGAATCTTACCATATCTAAAACTTTTATATCCCCATATGTAGACAATATTGTGGTATCTTACCATATCTAGAACTTTTATATCCCCATAAGTAAACACTATCTTGGAATCTTACCATATCTAAAACCATTAAATCCCCATAAGTAAACACTATTATGAAAATTACCACATCTAAAACCTTTAAAAATCCCCATAAGTAAACACTTTTGTGGAATCTAACCATATCTAAAATCTTTATATCCACATAAGTAAACACTATTGCGGAATCTTACCATATATAGAACTTCTGTATACCCATAAGTAAACACTATTGTGAAATCTTACCATATCTAAAACCTTGATATCCCCATAGCTAAACACTATTGCATTTGGTGGCGTGGCAACCGGAAGCATAAACGCAAACGAGGCTGCTATTGTTACTGGGAACATTAGATAAAGAGGATCTAAACCAATGCTTACAGTCTGGAAAAATAGGAACATATATTACAAATATAAATACAGTCAAACCTGCCTGAAGCAGCCATTCAAGGGAAGGAGTAAAATTGACATTTTAAGGCAGGTTTTGCTTAATACAGGTTAATTTTCTTTGAAAGAATAGAATGGGAAATAAAAGATACGATTGCTCAAGACATGTGGTTGCCTAATAGAGGTGGCCACTTATACAGGTTTGACTGCATCTCTAAATTAGCATAATGACATATTTATAGATTGTGGTTTTGTTATCACCATCTTTGCAAGCAGTTGACTTCAATAATCATACAACTAAAGATAAAATTGTTGTTGTATGGTGTTACGCATTGTTATTAACACTTTTTCAGTAATTTCACGACGCTGTCCTCTTGAGATAGCCTTCACTTTTGCGTGCGGAGCTTCGAATGGGGCCTTTATCAGATATTTTATATGTAAATATCAGCTGTCATGTTACTTATGAGTATTAAAACTGGTCCAGGTCAATCTGTTACATGTTGGTCGGGATGTAGGTCATCACTTTAGCCATAACCACAGCATGTTGCTAGAAAATGGCATGATTTAAACTTCTCGTTTATAGCGTTGAAGGCTTTGGTGAGTTGACCATTGTGTCCCACGGATCGCACGTACAGTCATGCTCAAAGTAGTCAACCAAACGTCCACATGAAAGGGTTCGCGCGTATTTTCAGAGGTATAATAAAAGCTTGATTGGTTTGTTTATTAGTTAGCAGCTTCATTAAAGTCATGATGAAATAGCATTGTTCATTATTGTTCGTGATGTAGGGGCTTTATTAACTGGACATCTTTAGCCGGTCAGATCAGACTCGGGCGGACACGCTGAGAAAGCACACAGTCTCGGGGAGTTTCGTACAGAGAGAGCACTCTGGGTGGTATTAACAAACAATTCTTAAGAATATTCTTAGACATCAACTCAAGAATGAATTTTGAGAAACACACTAAGAGTTAATTGTGTGAGATAAAAGTTTGCAAGCATATAGGGACTTACACTATATAGTCAAAGACAATCTCACAACTATTCTATTTGCCATGGTAAACTAGAAATTTAAGGTTGAAATTTGGATTTTCAAGCTCAAGTCTGAGAATATTCTCAAGAATGGTTTGTGAATACGACCCCTGGTCTGTCGCTCACCACTTGGTATCTGTTGCTAGAATTACAAGTACTATTTGTAAAACCACGTATTTTTCTAAGCATTGCCATAGTAATATGTTTATTTGAAATTATGATTAAACTATTTCATGTAGGACTGATCTTTTTGATGATGTAGATACGTCACTTTATATACACATCTACTATTTTGCCATCATGATTATTTGCAAACTTACTAGTTCTGCTAGAATGGGTAACACCAATGACGTAGTGGCGGTGTTACTGGTCACTTCGGTAGCAAAGGCCACTATAAAACACAACACGAGGTTAAGTAACCATGGTTCCAGATGACCCAGTGACGACAGCTCAGAACCTATCCAGTCTGATAAACCCGACACCTGTAGAAGAAGTGTTTATATTCATATCAAGGTGACTGTCACGACCATGTTAGAATACAGATTTCTTAAAATTGCTCTATCTTGATATATTTTGTAATATATCAAACTTGGCTACGAATGTTATAGTGACGCAGTTCAAATGTAGAAGTAAGTTCAAGCCAGGATATTTAGTAAAAGGTATTTATTGAAAGACAAAACTCCAGCAAACTTTCAGCATGACTATTATTATTATAAATGTGAATTGAATTCTGAAAATAGTAAAAGTACTTCATGCATAAAAAGTTACTGACAATGAAGCTTTTTTTAAAAATAAAAATCATTTTAATGGTCATATGACCATATTTGCGAGAAGATATAGTGTGACTGGTTTCTGTAGCTTTATACCAGTAGGAATATACAAAAGTCATGTGTAGTTATAAACTGGTCTTACTTATTTTGGGAACAATTTTAATTATATTTTTAGCACATGTGAAATAGAATATTATATTTGGTAAAGAGTTAACGACTTGATTTCTGAAACCGGTAAAAGTATCCCATACATGATGGTTACTGACAAGGAAGTTTATTATCAAAATCATTTTAAATGGTCAAATTGCCATATTTGCAAAAAGAGATACTGTGACCAGTTTCTATTTGGTTTTATACCAGTAGGAACACACATGTGTAATTACAAACTGGTCTTGATTGTTTTGGGAACACTTTTAATCACATTTTTAGCACATGTGAATTTGAATATTATATTTGGTAAAAAGTTCACGACTTTTTATATCCGTGTTCCGTTTTTAATTTATAAACATTATTTGTTTAAGTTTAAATCTGCCAAGTCTTACACAGATTTCTCGAAATAGATGAGAAGCAATATGTGAAATTTACGAAACACGCTTTCTGATATTATTAAAATGCCGTATTATATACATGTATAACACTGCCCAAGATCCATTTTGTTTTGTAATTTATAGTAACTTAAATTCCAAATCACGGCAAATGATGTGATATTATATTGTATATTTTCAATGTGTGTCGGCCCGAGGTCTGAGTCACTAATAAAGAATTTAATTTGTGACTTTAATATGGTGATTTAAACGCTGACACAAATGTTAATATTAAATTGTGGCATTATAATTTATTAGTAGAACATGTGCAATAATTGCATGTATGTATTGTTTTTCACAATAAGCAACAAGTATACAGTTTTACTTTACTACATACAATACACTACAACGTTTACAGTTTTACTCTGGATAGAAATAAATGCTTAAACTATTAAGTTATATAAAGTAGTACTTCGACGGCTCGAACCCAACGAGACTAGACAAAATAGTTCGAGCTAAGGATTGTTCGAGCCAAGTATTGTTCAACATCATACCAAACATGTACATGCATATACATCGAAATAGGATTTCGGCCAGGACTAGATAAGTGGTTCGAGCTATATATGGTGTTCTAGCCATCCGTGTTCGAGCCAACGAAGTTCTACTGTATATTCATCTTTAGTAAGTCACTTATTCAAATGATTATGCCAACATCCGTAAGTGACTAACTAGCTCAAAATGTAAATATCTTCAATAACATAATTGACTTGTTAACAGGAAGATACAGCCATTACTACTAACAAAAACTTTGCTTTTGTTGTAATAACGTCCGTGACCTTTACTTTAGTTACGAAAATTTTGACCTTGATGAATGGTTTGTAGATTGTATTGTTAAATATCTATTTTAAAACATATCGTGTATTTCCATAGTGTGCTTACATGACATGATCTGTAAAAAAAACCTTGTGTAAGTGTTTACTTCATTAAACATGAAACACTAGGAATAAAAAGCTTTAGTAAATTGCAGTGTTCGTAATCAAAACAAAGAGGTTTGTAAAATTGCTGCATAATACATCAGCCATTCATATTTATTAACCTATAGAGTACTTTAAAGGGACACGCTGCAATTTTCACTTTAAACTATTTCTGAAAAGTATATATACTCGTGTAAATGATTGAAAAACATTATATTTGGCAGATCTTCGACAGCAAGTGCAAATCATATATTAATTTCCTGACTTGTATCGGAATGATAGGACTTATTTCAAGTATATAAAGATGAATACAGTAGAACGTCGATGAATCAAACCCGACGGGACTGAACAAAATAATTCGAACGAAGCGTGTAAAAATATAGGTAAATATGTTGGCTGAACCTAATTTATAGTTCAACTCTTCCAGATATCGGTGTTCTAGCCATCGGAGGTAGAATAATAGAAATTGAGTTGTATTTCGGCCGGAACAAGATAAGTGGTTCGAACGATGTGTGGAGTTTCAGCCATCCGTGTTCGAACCAACGAAGTTATACTGTAGCTTTATTTCTAATTTCCTTTTTTGTTTCTTTATAAATCTTTAATCCCTTTAATAGTAATTTGAGATCTAAATCAAATTACTTTATTTATAATATGTTGTTGGTATTAAATTGCCATTTTGAGTATTTGTAATTCATTTGGTGTAGAGAAGGGCCTTAACTAATGTTGGTAGAACTTGTGGCCCAAGTCATTTGCTTATATATTTGTTTAAAGCAATGAAATGTGCTTAAAACTAAATTACACAGCTAAACATACCTCAGATGCCTTGGCCATTGAGAAACCACCCCCGAGCAAGAATATAACACCCCAGGGCATCTTCTCGGAGAACGCAGACCATGTTAGCAGAGCTTCATGTTTTGGTTTGTTGGCATCTGGGAAAGAAATTCAATTTTGTTTAGCAAAGTATGAATTATTTCTAAAACATGACATGCACATTGTGATGCTTTGCCACACAAAATAAGGTAGTAATCTCGGACACAACTTAAACTAGTGGATTTATGGATAATAACCTTTCTGATATATACACTACGCAACCTTCATCAACTGGAGCTATTGATATTTCGTCAGTACGAGTTTGTAAATTTCATAGTTTGTTGTATGTACATCTAATAAAATAAATCATTATAAATATTTCATTTAAATTAATTCAGGAATAAACATTAACGACATGTTGAAACGTATCACCCACCAAATCTAAATTCACAATTGTATGTGCACAATTTTTAGCGATTTGACAACATTGAAACAATGTATCTTGGCATTTAGGGACAATTTTAGTTCCGGCCTTGTTCATGTTCTGATAGAAATGTATTAAAATATGTTGTGAAAGTTGTCTTGTTGGTTTTAAATAAATCCCATACATACTCAAATGGGTTAAGGTCAATGAGATCGAGATGTAAATTTCGGATTACAACACACCGATTCTCGTACAGTCGTAAATGTCGACATCGCGGTATATGAATTTCAAAAAGTTGTAACGTAGTTATTTCTGTCTGAATTTAAATGATTATTTTCTGAAAATATGCCATGGATTTATGCATTTGTGTTTTTGAAAGATCGTGGACAGAAACCCCGTATTCATTTAAAAAGAGTATTTTACTACTTTAAATTTAACGTGTCTTGTAAAATTCAAAGCAATTTTGTTAACCAAATACCGAATTAAGAAATCACAAAACAGCTCGAACCCGACGGGATTGGACAAAATATTTCGAGATAGAGGTTGTTCGAGCCAAATAGTATTCTATATCATACCATACACATACATGTATATATGCATCGAAATAGATATTCGTAAGGAACCAGATAAGTGGTTCGAGCTTTAGGTGGTGTTCCAGCCATCCGTGTTTGAGCCAACGAAATTCTATTGTAACTATAAATTGATAAAACTGTTCAAAACAAAGTGTTTCAACAAAACAAATGCCCAATCGTAACTCACAAAGGACATGCCTATTTGTGGAGCCGTCAAAAGTCTGATATGAGTTTAGGATACGTACCTTTTTTCCTGCAGCAGAAGACATTTGGTAAAGATGACGGGAACACAAACAGGGAGGAACCAACCAGGATCGCCGGAACAGAATCTTTTATAAATCTATCCAAAGTTTTATAAAACGGTAAGTATTTTTGAGTTACTCCTCCCACTCTAATTTTAAACTTGATTTTTTTACGAAATATATTTATTTAGAAAAAAAATACTACATTTAAATGATATGACATTGTGCAGCAAACATGACATTGTTGCAACATTGCCCCTATCTCAATGATGTTACCCATTGTCGCCACATCGCCACTATCTCAATGCTATTACCTATTGTCGCCACATCGCCCCTATCTCAATGGTGTTTCCCATTGTCACCACATCGCCCCTATCACAATGATGTTACCCATTGTCGCCACATCGCCCCTATCTCAATGATGTTACCCTTTTGTCGCCACATCGCCCCTATTTTTATGATGTTACCCATTGTCGCCACATCACCCCTATCTCAATGCTATTACCCATTGTCGCCACATCACCCCTATCTCAATGCTATTACCCATTGTCACCACATCACCCCTATCTCAATGCTATTACCCATTGTCGCCACATCACCCCTATCTCAATGATATTACCCATTGTCGCCACATCACCCCTATCTCAATGCTATTACCCATTGTCGCCACGTCACCCCTATCTCAATGCTATTACCCATTGTCACCACATCACCCCTATCTCAATGCTATTACCCATTGTCGCCACATCACCCCTATCTCAATGATATTACCCATTGTCGCCACATCACCCCTATCTCAATGCTATTACCCATTGTCGCCACGTCACCCCTATCTCAATGCTATTACCCATTGTCACCACATCGTTCGAACTAACGGCCCCTAAATTGATGCCTCAAACGCATTACCGACTGAGCTAATCAAATTTCATATTAAAAAGACTGATACATTTGGGAATGGCTATTGACGTTATTATCACGTGATACTAAGGACTAGTTTCACGTTTTATTTGAACACTCATTGAATTAGGAAGTAAGAATATTATTGTTAGAATATATATCATCAAGAAATGTTACTGGCTAAAGAGAAAATTATATGAAATGTGCTGAGTTTATAAAACGGAAACAATATCTTAATATAAGGTTTTGATATGAAATGATTAATATATTAATAGCATTGTGTGATGTCACAGTGTACCTTTCTCTAAGATGTGTACGTGGTTATTTATTACATGTATGTACATTGAGTCGTATGCAGTATGTAGTTGTTGCAGAAAGTTGTCATTTCATGTAACATTTTTAAATTCTCATGAATTTATTGTTTTTTAAAATATATTATATAAATTATACCGTGTTTGAAAATAATTAATCAAGCATATACTATATACAGTTTATTTTCCGTTATTTTCACAATTATTTCAACACTGAATATTTAACAAAACATACTTGTCTTTGAATAAATTACCCCAGCCGAATGACCCTCCCATGTCACGTGTAATCCACAATATGGCGATGGCAAGGAAATGGATCAGAGTGGCAATCTGACCAAAACTGAAAAAAAGTTTCATTTATTTTATTTCAACAGTTTTTTTATTTCACTTTAACACATTTTAATGGTATTTATCAATTACATATCAAATTATGCATGGTTTCAATAAAACTGATCTTAAATTTACTGTTTTTAAAAGGGCATTTCAGCACATTTATGGAATTGCTTGAAAATAAAATGTTTCATCTCACTATCCTTCACAAACATACTAGTAATTTTTTTACAAGTTTTCAGCAAAGCATTATTCATCATAAAGCTTAAAAACTGATTTTAAACGAATAAAACTAAAGTACTAGTTGTAGACAAAGAAGTTTTGAAACTTACAAACATGTTGTCCAGACATGCACTACTGATTCACGATGGCAATTGTATCGAATATTTAGTCTTATGAACCATTAGATCGTGTGCCGTATGCTGTGTCCAACAAATACATTATAGATTAACAGATAGGCTGTGTCCAACAAATACTTCGATAAATAAATATATATGTAGATATCATTACGCATCCTTAACGTATACATACCTAAACTTTCCCAGATAGATAGTTATCATAACGCATCCGTAACGTATACTTACCTAAACTTTCTCAGATAGGTAGTTATCATTACGCATCCTTAACGTATACTTACCTAAACTTTCCCAGATAGGTAGTTATCATTACGCATCCGTAACGTATACTTATCAAAACTTTCTCAGATAAGTAGTTATCATTACGCATCCTTTACGTATACTTATCTAAACTTTCCCAGATAGGTAGTAATCATTACGCATCCTTAACGTATACTTACCAAAACTTTCCCAGATAGGTAGTTATCAGTACGCATCCTTAACGTATACTTACCAAAACTTTCCCAGATAGGTAGTTATCATTACGCATCCTTAACGTATACTTACCTAAACTCTCCCAGATAGGTAGTTATCATAACGCATCCTTTACGTATACTTACCTAAACATTCCCAGATAGGTAGTTATCAGTACGCATCCTTAACGTATACTTACCTAAACTCTCCCAGATAAGTAGTTATCATTACGCATCCTTTACGTATACTTACCTAAACTTTCCCAGATAGGTAGTAATCATTACGCATCCTTAACGTATACTTACCAAAACTTTCCCAGATAGGTAGTTATCAGTACGCATCCTTAACGTATACTTACCAAAACTTTCCCAGATAGGTAGTTATCAGTACGCATCCTTAACGTATACTTACCTAAACTCTCACAGATAGGTAGTTATCATTACGCATCCTTAACGTGTACTTACCTAAACTTTTCCTGATAAGAAGTTATCATTACGCATCCTTTACGTATACTTTCCTAAACTTTCCCAGATAGGTAGTAATCATTACGCATCCTTAACGTATACTTACCAAAACTTTCCCAGATAGGTAGTTATCATTACGCATCCTTAACGTATACTTACCTAAACTTTCCCAGTTTTTTGTACTGATCTTGAAGAGCCTCTTTCACCTTATTGTGGTGATTGCGATTTCCATTTGCGCACCAGCTTGATAAGTTCCTGAAATAATTTAATATTTATTAAGGTCCTACACCAAGCCAGCTACTATAGACTTAAGAGAGAAAAATCTCCTGAAGTCATTAGACAACATAGTTTTCTTATACTATCATCTGCTCTGTCAAATTATATTTTATTTCTGTTTGATTTTTGTTTAAGCTCGAGCTACAATCTATAATTTGTTTAGAATGGTGTGTCCCTTTAAAATTAATGTATATATGTGTATTCAGTGAAAGGAAAAAGAAAGTATACATACCTATAAACGTCGACAGGTCAAGGAACAAAAAATGTATTGCATATAAATTTTGTATATTTGTTGAATCAAAAAACAAACATCTAATTCATTTCAAAGCAAAACAATAAGAAAAAATCAGTTCATTTTTCCATCACATGAATAAACTTAGTCAATAATGAAATAATTTCAAAAACCAAAATGTATGCTTTCTTTTTCCTTTCAGTGTATATACATGTATATGAATGTATGTTACAACTTGACTGATATATATATTTGTACGGTTTGTTGAGGGATGGCCCACCCCGACCCTCACAGACCTATTACGGGGTGATTAAATGGATCACTTTTTAGTGATTGAAATTAAAAAAAAAAAAAAAAAAAGTTCCTGAAATAATAAAACAAATCTTTACTGGAGGTCGGGAAGGTTACCTAGTTTCATGTTGACTTCCGGAATATCTCTTTTTTTCTCATAATATTTAAGTAGTATTGAAGTTAACAAATAATAAAATGTAAAGTTCACTTCTTTCATTTGGTTCAATCTATGAATGACAATATATTTACTAGAGAATAATGAACAAAACAATGGTGGACTTACACCTTCAGTATATTTAGGTGTTAAATAAAAAGTATATTTCGATAATTACTTGTATTGGAACCGCTCAAATTGTTTACATATAAAACATACCGCCTGTGCAATTGGTAAAGAATAACCAATCATGGTCGTAGAAATTTCAATAATATAGGACTGGTATGATTTGAATTTTAATATCTTGCATAATATCGGGTAACTTACTTGTGTATGTAATGGACTCAATCGGGAGATTGACTGATTGATTGGTTGGTTGATTGATTGATTGATTGATTGATTGATTGATTGATTGGTTGATTGATTGATTGATTGATTGATTGATTGATTGATTGATTGAATATATAGTGTCATTTTTATGCCATTGAGTGCTTACAGACGATCAGTTAACCTAACCACCGTTTCCTGGGATTAACCAGTACTCGAGCACACCCCGTCTCCGCAAGTAACTGATAACTTTCCACTTGAATCAGTGGTGAGAGACAAATGATAATGAGACACAATGTCGTATATTAATCATCACGGAGACTGTTGCCGGGCAGCGGTTTCGAACTCACAACCCCTGGATTGATAATCAGACGCGTAACCGACTGAACTAGACGGGCCTGGCTCCACAAACAATAAGAATAATATAACTGTACATACCCACATCTAATGAAATAAAACTGCAGCCACATCCATGATAAAACAACAATCACCAGAGACGTTGGAACACCAAACAATAGCCAATTCCCAAATGTAAGTGGACAGTCTTGTCCCAATTTCTCGTAAATCCTGTTTAAGAAAGGAAAGAATTATTTACCTAAAACGCTGTTATTTTAATAATATGCATATGACATTGGAATTCATAATTTATGATGAAATGTATTTCTGTTTTTAAAGGACACTGTTTATACTTTACATTATTTATTGGTGAATATTAGATTATTGACAATGACGGTAAGATTGTTATAGTTATTGTATTACCTTGCGTATGACCTTGTATGTCCTTGTTTCATTTGAGGTATCTGTGTTGTATATAACCTGAGTATCTGCGTTTAACATAACCCTGATTATTGTGTTGCTTTGGAAAAAACACATCAATCCCTAAGGTATTACAATAAACTGAACGTATCTGAATTCATTTTAATGCGCATCTGTCTTTTGTGTCTAAATATACAGTAAGTTTAAACTTATTTATCTTACTACGAGAAACAAGTTTTTACAACTTAGATAAAGCATGAAGTCTTTCTGGGTAGAACAAGTACTTAGCATATGCGGAAAAACGTGTCTTGCTCAAGGACATCACACATAGCCTTGGCGAAGGATCGAACCCACGACCCTCCGATCGTGGGTTCGATTATCTACCAATGGACCACGGGTTTGATTAAAATGATACCAGTTGCTTTGTCCGTTATTTCTGGGACACATATTTCATATCATTGTAAAAAAATAATATAGTGAATATTCAAGAAATATAAACATGTTGTCTATCTAATGCAATAATTTCGGGTTAAGTATACTGGGTGTAATTTTTTACATTTGTGACCGTATAAGATGATTTTAAAGGTCGTAAACCATTTGCTAACGACGACACCACAAACTTAAACGGACCAACAAATTAAATCGGAGGAAGAGATGGTGTTAAAATATGTCTGTTTTTGCTCCTGAATTAAAAACCAGATGTATATGACATATACGTACACTTCAACTTGACCTTTCAGAACTAGATTTGGACCAGACCCTGTCATACTTCCGGTTCCTCCTATACTAGCTGCGTACGCAATACACAGAGACATCCCCTTGCCCAATCTGGTCAACCGTTCATCCAGATTTTGATCGCCAGATATTACGTCATTTGCATTGTTGATACTGATACTGTTGACGTCATTGTCGCTTTTGACGGTACCATTGCAATTGTTGCTCTGGTGGTCATTTTTGTCAATTTTCACTACAAGCTCCATGTCTATTGTGTCACTAACAAGTCACGGAGAAAAGTAACTTTTTACATTGAGCATAATACTTGTAATACAAGAAAGAATATATTCTCACTACAGAGTTGAATTTTTCTCTTTTTTTCTATATAAAATAAAGTCTAGGACTTCCACAGTGAAATATATTTCACATAGAATCTTTTTTAAAGTAGTTCTTAACAAGAATATCCACATTTAATAATGCACAAAAATGGATAGTTTGACTATCTTTGACAACTTTTTTTTAAAAAGGTTCTCATCTGCTCATAAATTCATGCATCTGTTAAAATCCTATACAAGTTACTTTTACATCAAAGTGAATTCTTATTGTGGTATATGCTATGCCGAATTTTGCTCTACTTATTTGTAGCAAGAAATCACAGCCACTTTGAACCATTTTGAAAATATTCCAAACCAAATTATATAGAACATTTTTAAGTGCAAGATTCGTGTGACTGTGGCAAAAAGGGGGCGTAATGCTGCCTTACCAAATAATTAGTCGTTCATCTCGCTGATACATACCTTTATCATTTTTTACAGTTATAGTATCTGTTATATTTAATATATGAAAAGCATGTTCAACCTTATCATTCTGATCCTGGGACATAGGATCTAATATTGAAATGATTTAGATTCAAAATGACAACACAACACGAACTGCCAAGCATACTTATCACATCCTGACGAACTACACTCCTTATTTTCTAGTGTAAGTAATTTGTATTGCACATCTTTCATGTCAAATGAATTTGCAATCTTTTCGGTAGACGATCAAAAACAATATAATTGGTTTGTGTAGTTGAAAAGTTGTACTTATATATACAATGTTATTTGATGCATTACTAATACATAAAAAATACTTACTTTTGGTCTAATGTATCTCTGTACGATCCATTACATAGATCGACATTATCAGATCGTGTGTCACATGTCACCGCCAGTGGAACGCTTTCGTCTTCATCTATAAATATATTTATATGATGTTTACTTCTGTTAAAGCGTCCAGTGGATTGTGAGATTCTGTGATTATTGCGTAATACGAAGTAGGTTTTCGACCTGAGGACGAGTGTTGAATTACAAGCATTTGCTAAGTTTACATACAATATTTATTTCAGCTCGACTGCGAAGTAAATGTTAAACTTTTATGAATGGATCCCTTCCCTCTTTTTAACAAATATTCTGTCTCCGAAACAAGTGAGACAAGTTTGTCGTTATCGATGAAGTGTGTAAATTAAAATAATTAAACGTATCCCGCTGATGGCGGTCCATGTGAAATCAACAAAATACAAGTACGAACTTTTAGTGGCGGTGCAATGGAATAGTTCATATCTGCTGATATTTGATATTCGCGAAATTCGCAAAGACTGCCACATCTCAAACTTAACCACGTATAATATAAGCTCTGACGACATTTAAACTACCTTGTGTCAAGTTTTCTGTTTTCCGCAGTTGTTCCAAGATGGCGCTGGCTATAGGGAGCATCATGGCGGTGGTGGCGGTATTACTGATCCACATGGACAGGAACCAGGACGTCAGCATTAGTCCCAGCATCAACCTGCGGGTACAAATCATTACTATTATTATAGGCAAGACGGGAACCAGGCCGTCAGCATCAATCCCATCATCTACCTGCGGGTACAAATCATTACTATTATTATAGGCAAGACGGGAACAAGGCCGTCAGCATCTATCCCAGCATCATTCTGCGGGTACAAATCATTATTATTATTATAGGCAAGACGGGAACTAGGCTGTTAGCATTAGTACCAGCATCAAACTGTGGGTACAAATCATTATTATTATTAAAGGCAAGACAGGAACCAGGCTGTCAGCATCTATCCCGGCATCAACCTGCGGGTACAAATCATTATTATTATTATTATTATTATTATTATTATAGGCAAGACGGGAACCAGGCAATCAACACCAGTCCCAGCATCAACCTGCGGGTACAAACCATTATTATTATAGGTAAGACCAGGCCGTCTGTATTAGTCCAAGCATAGACCTACAGGTACAAGTCATTATTATTATTATAGGCAAGACGAGAACCAGGCCGTCAGCATTAATACCAGCATTTACCTGCGGGTACAAGGCATTATTATTGTTATAGGCAAGACGGGAACCAGGCAGTCAGCATAAGTCCCAGCATCATCCTACGTGTAAAAATCATTATTATTATTATAGCAAGACGGTTTGGCCCCGGGGCAGGCACTTGACCTGAAAATCGGTACAAATGTACCCTGTGGACTTCAAATCTTAGGCACAATCATTACATTTCATCTTGAAATTTGGTGATCAAAACTTTACATTCAAACGAAACAACAAAAACTCTATTTTCAAACAAATTATATAGGAATCAAAACGTTGTTTAAACAATGACGTAAGCGCTTGGATTTCATTAAGAACAAAATACATGTGTCTTATGAACATTTTTTATATGAAGAAAATATATTGCAGCGAAAAACAGTGACACAACTATACGTTTCAACATTTTATTAAGGATTGGTTTAAAAGAATACAATTATCTACCTTTTTAGTTGTCAATGGTTAAGATTATTTATCCAAGGAAAATGACTATTGACACAAAGCAGGAAACTATTGACCGAGACGCAGTCAATGTTAAGTTCACTGCTTCGAGCAAATGGAGCTTGATTGCATTATCACAATGAGAACGGAAAGAATCTTTTGTTTGAACTATTGACACGGAAAGCGGATGTAACCAATCAGATTGGAGAGTGCATAATGAATGATATATAATAATCTACATCATGTGTCAAAAAAAAGGTCAAAGCTTTACATCGCATTATGCAAAGGAAATAGGGGTAAAAAAAAAAAAAGGTCAAAGCTTTACATCGCATTATGCAAAGGAAATAGGGGTCAAAACTCTTCATCATGTGTCCAAAAAGAGGGGTCAAAACGGCGACACATACATGTATGCACTTATCAATATATATGGAGTGCCCTCCCCAGGGGGTTGGCTACAAGTTCCCTCAGCATAAAATAGGTGTTATAATATATTCTGAAAGCTTAATAAATAATAAACATCTGTGCAACAACAGAAACTGTAGCTGGAAATAGATAAATATATATTTAAGACCTTTAACATACCTTACTTGTATTGTACATAATTACTATTTTTAAAAATGAAATTCTTTCATACTTTTCAAATTACAAATATACAAATTTACAAATATACAAATTTACAAATTTACAAATATAAGAACGGTTTTACATGTATATATTTACAATTATAGTTGACACACCTCAGTCGGTACACTTACATAGAAAGTTAACGTTCATTTATCTACTAACGAATATTAGTCCAGTCAATATACAGTCGTGAGGTATCTTTACTGGACTTTCGGGCTTAATTTAAAATAAATTCAACCTTGTTCGAGATTTGCGATTTACTATATATAACGTCTAAACTGTCAAATTATTACACGACTATGACGTCATAATGCAACGACTAGTAGGCAAAATGCACAAACTTTGTCGTTTATTAACTATAAGACTGCAACAGCTGTATCGGTGCTAAATAAATATGAAACTAGACTGGCGAACATTTATAATATTGTTATGAAAATTGACTTGACTTATTGAATATTCATGATATACGAAGTAACATGTAACAATGTTTCTCAAGAATTTTCAACAAAGTATTTACACCGAAATACTTAAGAAACGCAACTCTCAGATAAACTGCAATAAAACATTGAGTTCTTAATCGATATTTTTAAATTTTATGATTATTCTGTAGTACTTCAACGGGATTTGACAAAAGATTTCGAGTTAAGGGTTGTTCGAGCCAAGTGTTATTCTACATCATACAATACATGTACGTGCATATACATCGAAATAGGAAATCGGGCGGGAGCAGATAAGTAGCAAAGCTATATGTGGTGTTCGAGCTATCCGTGTTCGAGCCTCCGAAGTTTTACTATATATACAGATAAACTAATTCTAAACGAAATTATACTAACAATAAAAAATGCGTTTTTGTGAATTTATGTAATGAGGGTTGTATGTTTCAAATCAATAAAAAGAAGTAATAATCGCAATAGAGTTTGATGAAATTTTCCAGGAAAGGCAGAAAGGTGTTATATTATCAAATAAATTGAAATTTTAAAAAAGTCGATAAAGATTTCAATGTTTTATTACTGTTGATCTAAGTATTGCATTTCTAAAATATGTTGATGTACACTCCTTATAAATACATAAACAAATAGTCTTGATCACCTTCCTTGTAAACACATCAACATGTAGTCTTGATCATCTTTAACTTGCTTTTCGAAAGGATTAATGTCTCGCCATTTCCTTCTTTGAAAATAAATGTAACGGAATTCTGATAAAATTTCTGATTGAAGAATCGGGCAACATTGCCAATTGCCATAGTACTTCATAATACTGCCGTGTAAATCTTTGTTTATGTATCTATCTTTTCCTTATTTCAGTTCTTTTTTTTCAATTTTAAACCATGCATTTTAATGATATTAATATGATATAATATAGCATGAACTCACATTTCAATCTAAATATATGCTATTAAAAGGTCTTAAAAAAACGATAATACTGTGATTGAATCAAACTATTTAACAACCAACTATCATGATACAATTTCAAATCAAGGTTACCAAACAGGCTTCGAGCCAATCAGAAGCATGATCCGTAACGCTAGCCTCTTGTGTATCTGCCATTGCTCTATAGCGACTGCCACCATCATTCCGCCTGTAAACATCAGGGTTGTACTCTAGATAAAACAGGGGAAAAAACATTATATAAAACATGTAAGCTTCCATCGTCTTTTTTTCATTTGATAAGACAATAATTGTTTATCAACTTTCAATATTTCACCCCCCACACCCCCGACCCACACCCCACACACACACAGATGGTAATGAAAACACAGTCAACAATGTATTTTTCATACTGAAGTTGTGATGGAGTAAAATTGTCTTAACTTTCTGTTCAAACTTGTTGAATATTAATGTCCGTTTCTGAAATTATAAAATAAAACAGCAGCAGAACATTGTTTATAGGTCTCATTTCATCTTATTAACCGGAGTCACCAATTGCATAACCAGAAATTAAAAATGAAGTGGAGTAGTTAGTAGATAGTTCCTATATGTTCAATTTTTTTATAAAAAGTTTCTTTTATAAACTGATGGAGTCTTCGAAAGAACCCTATTCAAACATCTGTTTAATTTCTTCCACGATACTAAATTCTTCAATTGCTCTCAGTCTGGTTTCATTGCAGGAGATTCAACTGTGAACAAATTGACCTATCTTTATGATACTTTTTGCAGCGCTCTCGATAAAGAAAATGAAGAAAAGAAAATTTTCTTTGACATAAGCAAAGCTTTCGATAACGTTTGGCTCCGGGGTCTTCTTAATCAGCTTCATCGTCCGGGTATCCGCGGGAATTTGTTGCGTTGATTTTCTAACTATCTCGCAAACAAATGCCAACGAGTTGATACTTCTCCCATGGCGTAATCAAGTTTCGCTGAAATACAAGCCGGTGTCCCTCAAGGTTCAATCACTGGCCCTCTGGGTTTCTTGGTATTTATCAACGACATTGTCACCGATATTTGATATTTTTGCAGACGATGATCGTGAATTATCATCATGCAACAGCTATTCAACTATAACATGATGTCAATAGAATCTCGGTGTTCTGCAACTGTTATGCTTCGTTTGGATATAAACGCAATTACAAGTCGTTGGTAGAAAATTATCAAGCTCATTACGGTCGTTTTGTGTTCTATTCCGTAAAAAAATAAATTAAACGCAAACTAATACTTATTTCTGTGTCTTACATTGAAGAATACTGCTGCCACGTCACCGCCTGACATTACTCCCGCCAATGGAAACATGAATACCGGAAGTAATGCTGTCACGTTAATTGGCAGCGCCTCTGTGACCCAGAAGACGGCCATGACCATCATGACGTAGGCGCATGAGGATTCCTGAAAAATATATTAGATCTAGATCAAAATTACAATTTTTGTTTTGATATCTCATTGGTCATATGTTATGTTTAATTAACAGCACAATAATAACACTGCATTGTAACGATATATAGCAATGCTTCTGTGTATCATTACACAGTGGCCTCCCTTTTATTGTCACGGTAACATGATTCTAGCACTTAAAATCGTTCAATGTAATTCGAACTGAAGAGTTTTCAAAATGGTTCATATGATCTTTGATTTCTTGCTGCCGATTAATAGAGCAAAATCTGAGATAGCATAACTGTTGTTAAAAGTGAATTATGTAGGATTTTAACATATGCATGCATTTATGAGCATTTGGGAACTTTTGATTAATCATATCTTAGGGTGTCACTGCCCTGTCTTTCTTACCAGATATGTGGATGTTGCATTCCAAATGTAGGTGGACATTTTTTTACCGTGGAATTGCGAGACATTATTTCATATAGAAGAAAGAATAAAACTCAACTAGACAGTGAGACCGTAATTTAAAGCAATATTACCTTAATAAGCTAACAATTTTCAATAGCGCCCTCACAGGAATGTGATAATTATTTTAGTTAACCGACAAAGGTAACATTTACAGTAACATGAAGTACACGCATGTTTTGAGCGTTTATTACAGCCAAAGTTTCAATATAAAATCATGGAGAATCTATGTTGTCGCCAATGTATTACTATCTTGATAATCAGATTACGAATGATCGCTATCGAGTCCATTTTTTGGGCGAAATTCATCTTCTTTTACTGTACTGATAGCTGGGTTTTAATAAATGACATGACATGGGTGAAATAAAAAGTAGTCCCTGGTGCGTATGATCATTTTGTCGGTGATCAACACTACAATGCTTGATGCAGGGATATGCCTTTGGCATAAAGCCCAGCTAAAAACCGTGATCGTTGACGCGAGCGGCCAGCACATTACCCGCCGAACTACCATCCCGCTTACATCAAAGGTTAACAAATATAACAAATATAAGCCAAATATCTTGCGTATTTTAAGATACTGTGACACCTTATACATTTTATAGCAGTTTAACAGGCATGTTATGTTTCTCGGCGGCCACACAATTACATCCTGGCAAAGCGTGCGGATTAGATGAACTTAAAGATAATCGTCAACGTTATTATGTAGCGCGCTGTACATGCGGATATGTTATACCTAGGTTTGAATATCAGTTACATAATAGGACAGAAAAGCCATCCCAATATTCTGCACTACAGTTTTAAATAACGTTTGTTATTATATGCAATTATACACTCAAATATGTAATACCAAAGCTCAAATAGTTAAAAAGATGAGAATCTAGCTGAATACCGTACATATGTACCACATAATATTTCACGACTTCATGGAAGACAGTTTTGTTCAAATGAGTTCTCCCGTTAAAATAAAGACCCAACATTATTTTCATCATTGGAGTAACAAAAGAGTAACAACGTAACAGAATAAATTATAACAGAGTAACAACATAACAGAGTAACAAACTTAACAAAACAGAGTAACAACTTAAAATGTTAACAAGATAACATAGTAACAATAAAACAGAGTAACTATTTAACAGAGAAACAACATAACAGAGTAACAGCATAACAGTGTAACAACATAACAGAATAACAACATAACAGAGTAACAACATAACAGAATAACAACATAACAGAGTAACAACATAACAAAGTAACAACATAACCGAGTAACAGCATAACAGAGTAACAACAAAACAGAATAAAAACATAAAAGAGTAACACCATAACAAAGTATCAACATAACAGAGTAACAGCATGACAGTGTAACAGCATGACAGAGTAACAACATAACAGAATAACAACATAACAGAGTAACAGCATAACAGAGTTACAACATAACAGAGTTACAACATAACAGAGTATCAACAGAATAACAACACAACAGAGTAAAACATAACAAAGTAACAACATAAGATAGTAACAACATAACAGAGTAACAACATAACAGAGTGACAACATAACAGAGTAACAATATAACAGAGAAACAACATAAGAGAGTAACAGAACGACAGTGTAACAACATAACTTAGTAACAACATAACAGAGTAACAACAGAATAACAACATAACATAGTAACAACATAACAGAGTAGCAACATAACAGAGTAACAACATAACAGAGTAACAGCATGACAGTATAACAACAGAATAACAACATAACATGATAACAACATAACAGAGTAACAACATAACAGAGACACAACATAACCGAGTAACAACATAACAGAGTAACAACAGAATACCAACATAACAGGGTAAGAGAATAACAGAGAATGAGCATAACAGAATAACAGCTTGACAATATAACAACAGAATTACAACATAAAAGGATAACAATATAACAGAGTAACAGAGTAACAGTGAAACAACATAACAGAGTAACAGCATGGCAGTGAAATAACACAGTAACAACATAACAGAGAAACAACATAACAGGGTAACAGCATGACAGTGTAACAACAGAATAACAACATAACAGACTAATAACATAACATAATAACAACATACCAGAGAAACATAACAGAGTATCAACATCAGAGAGAAACAACATAATATTGTATTAACATAACAAAGTAACAGTATAACAGAGTACAACATAACAGCTTAACAACATAACACAGTAACAACATAACATAGAATCAACATAACAGAGTAACAACATAACAAAGTAACAACAGAATTACAACATAACAAAGTAACAACAAATTAACAACATAATAGGGTAACAACATAATATAGTAACAACATAACAGAGTAACAACATAACAGACAAACAACATAACAGAGTAACAACATAATATAGTAACAACACATCAGAGTAACAACAAGACAGAGAAACAACTTAACACAGTAACAACATAACAGAGTTAAGTATAAGGATAATTGGCATTCAAAGTATAGCTTTAATGGGACACTTACATCATAAATATAACAACTTACCAATATAAGGATAATTAACAATAAGAGTAAACATTATACATGTAAATAAAACACATTCATTAAGAAGAAGTGACGATTTTAATATCAATAAATAGTTGGAATTGTGTAACTTGAATATGTCTTCTTTAATCTAATTTAATTAATTTAATCAGTAACTCATTACATACACGTAATTATAACTTATGTATTGCTTGTTTTATAGCTTTTTACTGGATATCGTTTTGGTATGTTGTTCGTTTTATAAACTCCATGAGGTAATTTTCACTTTCATTTTCTACTTCCTGATAAAACAAACAACACAAATTAAGAGCTAATTTAGCACAAGTAGGAACATCCGTCCTCACAAGTAGAAAGTATAATAACACGCCGACTTTACAAACCGCTTCGCTGATAGCACCCAACAATCGATCCCACATTAAAGTAGCATTACTCAAGATATTTCTTTTACAAAGAAAAAAAAAAAATGAGTGACACACATTTTTCATGACTTCTCATGACCTACGATGTACTTATAACGACCGATACCTCTTTTAAGAGTGATTAAACCATGTTTTAAATCTACATTAACTGATCAGTAGTAATTGTTATATGCAAATCAGCTGCTCAGCTAACGGGCATTGACGTATAATGTCCAGTTCAATCGTATATGCTCGACAAATTTCATCATTAGAACTGTCGCTATGTATTTGAAAATATACAAATGCATGAAATAATATGGAATAAATATTCTTTTCCAGGTTTTGTTGGAATATATATACGTATGAAAACTGTTTATAAAGAGTTGATAGTGTTGTAAGGGAAATAACAAAAGTAAAAAAATAATTCTTGTCACGGGATTCGAACCCGAGTCACAATCCATAGATATTGCCACTTCGCTATGTACGAATATAACAAAATGGGTCGTATAAATTTAGGTTTAAACTTAAAAATAATATAATTATGTCAGTGTTTTATTGAAGTGAAATGGTGTAACTCATTGGTTACGTTGCTTTCAGCCAATTAAAATGTATGTCTGTGTAGCAATGATTTAGTTCATGTGGACACAAATATACATTAAAGCTTCCTAACCAGTATGTTCTTCTCTTTTATTTTATTATATAACTAGTACAATTGTGATATTTAGTAAGAACTAAGTAGAACCACCACCTTTTCTGCATGTCTCACATTTTTCTTTCTGGAGCGAGCGGCACCTACGATCTGTGAGAGGTAAGTGGTATTGAGACGACGGCTTAGACCACTCGGTGACGGAGGAACCTACGACCCTAGTTTTTAGCCACGACCCTAGTTAACGTTACTTTAATGGGCGTAATAGCACTTCAGTTGTTGGTGAAAGTGGCAACCTGGGAGTATTGTGTTGGAAGAGTGTTCCTCCCCCGCTGGTGGCGGTAATTCTACAGTGCTGCCGCTATTGGTATACTTGGAACCGCCCCAAAAAATGTTTGATATCTAAACCACCGCCTGCTGAAGTTTAAACATACATCCACACATACACAACACTAAGATGTATTTAAAAGCGAATCTCCAACGAGTATCGAACCCAGTAAATCCTGCATAGCGAGTCAAAACGTAGGGGATCAAATCATGCATTCTAGTAAGTTTCACGGAGGAGATGTTACGGTTATTATTTACGCGTACTCCAATAGTTTGTGACTTTAAAACGCTTTTATTAAAGAAAAACACATATACAAGAAACTTAAATTAAACCATACTATGTATTAAAAAGTAAATGTCAATTGAATTTCACTACCAGTACAACAAAGCAAGACGTAGTGGTTGGTACTCCGTCATATTTTTATTTATGTTAGAAAAGACTAACATTTTAATGTATATAATATGTATATATAAGTGAAATGTGTGTCTCTTACGACGATGTTTAAATTGCCAAAAACACACACAAAAAAAAACGAACATATCCATTGAAACTACTTTAATACAATACATAGACAACGGTTTTTGAATTTTGACACTTAAAAACAGCTTTTTTGTGGCTTTATTCTTTTGTGTGGCTAAATTTTAAAGTAATAAGCTGGGCGCAAAGAAGCTACTTAACTACCCATTTGTTAGAACGTCCGTCCGTTTGTCTGTCACATTTGTATGTAAGCTCTGTGTGTGAGCTATTTGACTTACTTCTAGTACTTCAATTTCAATGAAATTTGGTGTATGTGTTAGTCATCCTCTAATGAATTTTTCCAATAAGAAAGACAATATTATTCTAAATACTAATGTCCCTTTTAAGACATGTTCTTTTTGTATTTTGTGAAATACCGGTTCACTATCAAAGTTGCTATCTATTTTCTATTGTCAATAGCGTATGTTTTAAGAGTAAAATAACATCCCAGTGTTGTGTTTGCCTGTTCAACATATGTTTTAACAAAGACACGCATTTTCAAATGATTAATAACCGTTAAACACATAAATATTCGATTCAAAACAGGAAAAATGCGTGTAATTTTTCCACGTGTGAAAATAGGGTAGCATATGTTGCTGTTCAGGTCTTGATTTTGCTAATTTCAGGTTTGTATTGGACTTTGAGACCTGTATTCACTAAATGCAGGCATTTAGATGTCGGTCTGATATGGGACCATATACATATAACTGTATTACGCCTGAAGCTGAAAAGCTATTGATGTAAAACGAGGAAGAATACCGGCATTTATCAGTCGGCGTCTACGAATACAACGCCTTCATTTGACGGCTAATATACCGTTGAGGGAAATGTTTTGAGTACTTTGAGTTGAATTATTACTATTTTTCGTGAATACTGATTGTGGAATATCTAAAAAAAAAACGTGATATTAGTAATTACGACAACTCAAATTTTAAACAAATTAATACGTTGAAAGCGGATGATTCTTTAAAGAAGACAGTCCAAATACTAGTATAAGACAGTTATACACTACAAGATGGACAGTGAAAGCTAATGCCATGGCTAGTTCATTACAAAACTATTCAAATATAGTACAACTTTGGGAAAGGTCTCTAGACCATGTGAGAGACACGGACATGAACGCCAGAATCAGAGGTGTACACTCTCACACGAAGAAGTTCTTATTTGGGTTTGCAAACAAATTGGTATACTCAATAAGTAGAACTTCTTATACGAAGACATATAAGTTTAATAAACTAAATTATTAACAACGCGTATACATCGAGTTACTGCTTTCACATAATTGTAAACGAATGCTTGCATTTATAACGAGAAATTATAGCATATCTATAGAAGTAGGCAGGTGAACAAATTTGCCTACACCTGAACGAAAGTGTACCTTTAACTGTAATGATATTGGTGATGAGTTCCATTATAAAAAAAAATATAACAATTGAGTCGTTTTGTTTGTATATATGTGCAATCACTGTCGTCGTGATGATTTCATGTGTTTCGTTTATTTGTATATACTTATACTGTAAGATTATGTAAGATAACCTGCATTAGTAGACACATTTACTGGTGCAATCCGACATTGTACATCATCTGATGTACAGACATATAAGATTGCCTGCATTAGTAGACCCATTTACTTGTGCAGTCCGCCATTGTACATCATCTGATATACAGACATATAAGATTGCCTGCATTAGTAGACACATTTACTGGTGCAATCCGCCATTGTACATCATCTGATGTACAGACATATAAGATTGCCTGCATTAGTAGACACATTTACTGGTGCAATCCGCCATTGTACATCATCTGATGTACAGACATATAAGATTGCCTGCATTAGTAGACACATTTACTGGTGCAATCCGCCATTGTACATCATCTGATGTACAGACATATAAGATTGCCTGCATTAGTAGACACATTTACTGGTGCAATCCGACATTGTACATCATCTGATGTACAGACATATAAGATTGCCTGCATTAGTAGACACATTTACTGGTGCAATCCGACATTGTACATCATCTGATGTACAGACATATAAGATTGCCTGCATTAGTAGACACATTTACTGGTGCAATCCGACATTGTACATCATCTGATGTACAGACATATAAGATTGCCTGCATTAGTAGACACATTTACTGGTGCAATCCGCCATTGTACATCATCTGATGTACAGACATATAAGATTGCCTGCATTAGTAGACACATTTACTGGTGCAATCCGCCATTGTACATCATCTGATGTACAGACATATAAGATTGCCTGCATTAGTAGACACATTTACTGGTGCAATCCGACATTGTACATCATCTGATGTACAGACATATAAGATTGCCTGCATTAGTAGACACATTTACTGGTGCAATCCGACATTGTACATCATCTGATGTACAGACATATAAGATTGCCTGCATTAGTAGACACATTTACTGGTGCAATCCGACATTGTACATCATCTGATGTACAGACATATAAGATTGCCTGCATTAGTAGACACATTTACTGGTGCAATCCGACATTGTACATCATCTGATGTACAGACATATAAGATTGCCTGCATTAGTAGACACATTTACTGGTGCAATCCGACATTGTACATCATCTGTTGTACATAAATATAAGATTACCTGCATAAGTAGACCCATTTACTGGTGCAGTCTGGCATTGGACATTACCTGATATAGTGATGCAGATGTATTGTTTTCGAGACCTATTTCTTATTGAAAATATATTGCAATGTCTTAAATTTCTTTTTTAAATCCATAAGAGAACATATAAAGTTATAAACATAGAAATGTAACTGCATGTGCTTGAAAAAAATCAATTATTATATTTGGAATTTTTCAAATCATGGAAACAAAACTCCTCCTGAACCAACAAACATAGTTTTGTTTTCTTTTTGATACCAACACAAATGGTTTGGTTGTAACTTTTCTTTTTTAATTTAAAGGAATGAAGATTTCTTTACTGCGTACAGTTATTTTTGAGATCATTCTCTCATTTTTAGCCCATTTTTAAAGTAAGTTGGAAGACAATATTCTTAAAATACCCATTACATTTCAAACGACTAGATTCGACACTACCTGTTTTGTTAAAAAAAAAAACAATCATAAAAATCTAAAAGCATTTTCCGTTTTCAACGCGTAATTATTTAAATTCAGAAGAAAATATTAACAATTGAAAATTGGTAATAGTCAAGATTTTTTACCATTTTTATCAGCTTTAATTTGGTACAAAACCGAAATTAAATTTCAGACCAAGGTTCAAAGAGTTATTAAAGAAACGCTTACAGAACAATATAATACCACTTCATTTAATAATGTTCAGAATTTCATTAAGGACACCAGACGATTGAATAGAGAATGGGTAGCTTGTTATGCAGACACTTGCCAGGCTTTACACCCTTCCGTTGATCGTACCAGCATTTAGGTTTTCCCGAACTATTATCGTATTTGCAATTTCAGAACACAAATTTTCGGCTAATAATGCTGACGAATATACTGTTCCCTTTCCCGCCCCAATTCCGGTATCCCGCGATCCGATTTCATTCATTATTTCAAAGGACATTCACCAAAATCAGAGGCAATTAATCATTTCGCATAACGTTTTTATTTCACACGTCAAAGACATACAATAACGTTCCAAAAACAGTCATGTTATAAATATTCACAAATCATTTATTCCCAATTTGGCACCATGTAGTGTTTTTTTTTGTCATTAACAGTAAAATTTAATTGATGTATCAACAAGATTGATACTTTCTCTATCTCAAATCAACTATAAACCTCTCGGCATCAGATACCCAATTTTATGCAGCCCTTCAATGCACCGGAACGATATTATGGCAGCACTTAAAAACATAATATGTATTTCTCTCTTTTTTCTCACCTAATTTATTTATTTTTCTTTATTATCTCTTCAATTTTATTGTTGGTTTACATACTATTGATTGTTAAAATTGCCATCTTGATTCTAATGTTATTTATATGGTGAAAGGGATGGGCCGTAACTAAAGTTGAAAGAACTTGTGGCCCAACCCGTTAGCTATGTGAATTATGCAATAAAATATGTCTGAACCATAAACCTACCATCAGTGCATGACGATTCTGAAAAAGATGTGACGGTTCATACCTACCTACCCACTCAAAGTACGGCTCCTAATGCGTATTTATTGAAATATAACCAAAAACATATGACTGTTCCTACCTACCAACTCAAAGTACGGCTCCTAATGCGTATTTATTGAAAGTCAACCAATATATATATATATATATATATATATATATATATATATATATATAATAGGATACATCCACATATAAACGTACACCGAATATGACCCTCTACTCCGTATCTGGGAGGAAGTAAGCAGAAAACACATTTCTCTAAATATAGCCTAGTAGCTTCATTATGGTAACTGGAGTTGTTTTTGTATGGTGTTTAGCGTCGTTTTCGTCAGTTTTTTACTCATATCGCGACGATGTCTCATTGATACAGTATTCTAAGCTCTGCCACACTGGAAAATCATGCCGTCGGCACATGGAATGATACCCCACCCAGTCACATTATACTGACACCAGGTCGACCAGACCTAGAGCTATATTACCAATTAACATTATTATACCATTTTTAAATCTTTGGTATAACCCGACCGAGGATGGAATCCACGACCTGCCGCTTGCGTGGTGGACGTTCTACCACTAGACCACCACTGAGATGAAACGAAAAAAAAAAACTTATAAGACATACATATACTTACCTGTCCGTCATGACACAGCGCGACAGGCAGCAGTATAATGGGAACGAACACCACAATCAGTATATGTTTTATCGACAGTAAATCCCTCAGCAGTGCCATTGCCACCAATTCACTCTGATTATATACTTTTGTTGTATTATACAAACTGCGTACGTTTTACATACACCTACTACACCAAATGCAAACACGTTTATTTCTCGGCTAAATGAATGAACGTTTTTAACGTCCGTATATAGTTGATTTATAACTTAAAACGAGTGTGTATAATCTGTAGATGTAAACATAGAGGTGAGTCATTTCATCGAAAAATGCATGTCTTAAATTGCTTTTATTCTACTTTCTATTTACGCCGGTTAATAACTAGACTGTTGAATATGAATGAAATATGACCCATATTTGAACTTTGGTTTCATTACTTCCTGTTTCTTTTTTATCAAACATAATATGAATGATTTTATAGAATACAATAAGATAGGAATGCATTGTTACGCACTTAAAAAGCGTATTGAAAAAGAAACAAATACATATGTTTATCACGATACTATTAGAATGCATTCATAAAACTTTATAGCGGGGCATTTCTATAATTCTATTGAAATAAATTCTATCCGCTTGCGAGCGTGCCTAGTTTATTTGGCGTGCACGTCGCTTGTTTTCTGGGTTGCGCAAGTGCGTGTGAGTGAATTACAATACTCGTGCGCTTGTGTGCCTATTGGGCCTGGCAAACGTGCGTGCGTGTGAGAAAGATAAAGAAATCATTGCTCATCCGTGACTGAGTGGTTTAATGTGCCGTTTCAATATCATTCACCGCGTAGGTTCGAGTTACTCCATACAAAATCAAAAGTAATGTGAGAAAATTTGCCAGTTACATGCGGAAGGAGAATATTTTTTTTTTCAGATTCATTTTAAGGTGTCCCTCCATCATTGTGTGTGCGTACTCGTACGTGTATATAAGGACATAAACACGCACGCACGCACGCAAGCACGCACGCATTAAGCCCTATTCAATTATATACACATGCTATTGGAGCGATAGTAAGTTATTAATTGCACCGAAGTAAACTTACTCCTTAGACGAACCAGCTTACCTTGAATTAAACTACCACCACCACTATCACTACCACCACCACCACCACGACCACTGCTACCACGACGACAACCACCACCACCGCTACAACTACTACCACTACCACCATCACCACCACCAATACCAAGACGACGACACGACAACGACCTCTACTACTTCTACGACCATGACCACCACCGTTACCACAACCACTACCACCACAACCACCACCACCACCACCACCACCACCACCACCACTATTACTACCATCACTATCACCACCACCACCACCACTACCAACACAACCACTACTACCACTTCTACTACTACCACCACTACTACCAGCACCACCACTACTACTACTACTACCTCCACTACCACCACCAATACCACCATCATCACTACTACCACTACTATTACTACCACCACCACCACTACCACCACCACCACCACTACCACTACTACTACCACCACCACTACCACCACTACCACCTCAACCACCACCACTACTACCACTACCACCACCACCATGTCTACTACTACTACCATTACAACCACCACCACCACCACCAATACCACCACCACTAATACCACCACCACCACAACAACCACCACCACTACCACCACCACTACTACCACTACCACAACCACAACCACCACAACCGCCACCACTACTACTACCACTACCGCAACCACCACCAATACCACCATCATCACTACTACCACTGAAACTACTACCACCACTACCACAACGACCACCACTACCACCACCATTACCACCACCACCACCACCACAACCACCACCACTACTATACCACCACCACAACTACTACTACATCTACTACTATAACCACTATTTCTACTACTATTACTACTATTACTACTACTACTACTACTATTACCACTTTTTCTACTACTATTACTACTACTGCTACTAATTGTACTGCTGTTTACTGTACATTCTAACTAAATATATACTTGTAATATTGTTCGTTACAGTTTATATGCCCGTATACATTGTGTGTTAGTATAATAACACAACAGGGGATGTAATACATTCCTGCTTAAAGACATCAATATTATCTCACCAAAATGAAATAAGGGAATCCACATAGTAACTCTCTGTCCAGTTCGGGTATTCGGAACAAGTATGGTGATAACTCATATCATCGGTAGTGTGACCTTTTTATCAGAAGACATATTTGGTAAGTTTGTTATCAATGTGTAACGTGTTTTGTACTGTTGATACAAAATATCATTAATTAATAACATTGATTTTACAAATAAAATGTTTTTATAATTACTTGCATTTTAAAATTAAAAAAAAACAAATAGAAATAACCACTACAACAATTGCTACCACAACCATTTCCGCTGCCACTTTAATACCGCTACCACTACCTCTACTGCTACCGCCACTGCCAACGCCAACGCAACGCAACGCAACGCAACGCAACATAACCGCTACCACAACCACTATTACTACCATTACCACTACTACTACAAACAGTACAACGACCACCACTATCACTACCATCACTACCACTACTACATGTACAACCATCACCACAACCGCTACTGCTACCACAACCACTACCAGTACCACTTCCACTACCGCTATCACAACCAATACCACTATCGCAACCAATACCACTACCATCATTACTACCACTTCCACCACCTCTACCGCACTGTAACCACCACTAACACTACCACTACATCTACCACTACCATTAATACTACCACGACAACAACAACTACCACTACCACCACCACTACCACTTACACAACAGCTACCACAACAACTACCACAACAATTACCATTACCACCACCACCACCACCACTACAACTACCACTACTATCACCATTACAACTACAACAACAACAACTACCACAACAACTAGCACTAGAACTACCACAACAAACACCACTACCACAATATATACCAATACCACCACTTTCAATATCACCACACCACTACCACCACCGTTATCACGTCAGATACCACTACCACTATCAATACCATTACCACCATTATCGATACCACTACAATTAACATTTCCACAATCACTACTACAACTACCACTTACACTACTACCACCACCACCACCACACCCATTTCCACAATCACTACTACAACTACCACTTACACTACTACCACCACCACCACCACACCCATTTCCACAATCACTACTACAACTACCACTTACACTACTACCACCACCACCACCACACCCATTACCACAATCACTTGTACTACAACTACCGCAACAAACACCACTTCCATTACCACTACAACTAAAACCACTATCAAAACCACTAAAATTAACACTACCACAATCACCACTAACACAAGAACTCTCACTACCACTACACCACCACCATAACTACCATTACCACTACCACTGTCACTACCACCACCACTACAACTACCCTACCATTACCACTACCACCACCACCACCACTACCATAACCAATATCCCAACCATCACCACCACTACAACTACCACTACCACTACCACTACCTCTACCAATAACAATACCACAACCACTACAACAACCTTTACCACTACCATTACAACTACCACTCCCATTACAACTACCACTACCACTACCATTATCACTACCACTACCAGTACCACTACAAGTACCAGTACCACTACCAGTACCACCAGTTACTTTACACACCAGTTCCACACCAGTTCCACTTCTAATAACACATCTACTACCTGCGTCACGTTAATTATATTCATGAAGTATTGTATACGACAATAAGTACCTTAACACTTAACTTTTATATAATACTATGTTCACATTTCAATGAAATTATGTTTATAAGGCGTAATACGGTAACACAAACTGGTTCCTTGTTAGAAAAAAACCCACATAATTTGTTATTACATGTTATGGTTTTTGCTTTGATCAAATAAATGATTTTAAAGTTTGCATTTATCTTAAATAAAGATATTTAAAATCCATAACAATAACAGATAGATATGCAACATGACAAGTTACATTGCCATGTGGTCCTCCATCTCTCCTAATGTTACTTTATACAGTTTGTTTACTAACACAGGTCCCTTAATAACTTTATGGAAATCAAGGTAAGAATCTGATCTGCTATCTGATATTCATAATGGAACAAAACAATTTTGACCAGATCTCAAAATACCATCCCAAGTTAATATGGGTGCAGCCATTTTCCTATGTAGTTATAGTCGTCTGCTAATCAGCTAGTAGTGTGGTGAGCTCCTAGCCTCGCTCAGATAATGGAATGTCTGGCATGCATATAATTTTAGAGAGGTTTAATATTTATTCCAAAACTCTTGTGAGTTTCACTGATAATACACGATGGTAATTCTTCTTCTAAGTTAAACTTTCCCAATGTGTTTTTCATGAAAAGTTTGTAACACGAGTTATCGGCATTGTTATTAAATTCTATATTCAAGATTTGTTCTTGAAATAATTCTGCTCTGATATCATTATTAATTGGATACTGAAATAAACAATGCACTTTTTTTTCTATTCAATTGTGATTGCAAAATAAACATAGCCTTTGCCTCGAAGTTCGCCATCACATCTTCCCGTTTCATCTCGTAAAGTGGTATACCACATCTGAATTGATTTAACTTTGATCGTTCGTATTTATTTAAGTTCAAAAGAACATGTTGTTGCCTTTCTAACGTAACTTTGAAAGTTACCTATACCCGTAATTCAGATAAATTAAATTTAGTCTCAGCGATTTCAAAGTGCACAAATAAATTCGTTCAGCATGTCTAATTTACTGCACGAATTATTTACATATCTTCACATAGCGAAAACACGAACTTGAGTAAACGGTTCCAGTAACGAAGTATTGTGACCCGTTGAATTTTCTTTTGTTCTTGTCGGAATTTTGTGTGTTTCTAAAACACCAGTTAGAAGTCTTCTTCTATAACTGTTAGTCACATAGCTCTTGTTTTACCATTATTTTGCATGCATATATATCATTTTTAATTTTAAAAACATCGTTGTAAAGTAAATTGTTTATACGGAAGTTAGTCATCTATTTTCGCGGATATAAACGTTTGGAATGAAAGTAAATTCAAACTGATTATTCTAAATATTTTCAAAGTTACGCAAGTAAAGTAAAATTTTACTACTAAATATCATTGATTTATTTAAAAAATGCCATTTGAATGAGTAAGACTGTTGTATTATATTATATAATATTAACTCACCTTGGCCTGTTCCAGCCTAATGTTTTATCAATTTTGATATCATTTCGTGTAACATTGTTTTATTTGAGGCCAGCGTCTTGCCCAACTACACTGGAAAGGGCGAGGTTCGTTGCAACTGTAAATGAAATTCAGTTAATATGTCGATCTGTTCTTGTTATGATGAAATCATTTTAACATTAGAAGAACATTTTATGAAACACATGTATGACTATTTCCATTTTTTCAAGGTTAATATTTCAGTTAGAGGTCAAAAAACTGCAGCACAATGTCCGAACGGCTGGACAGTTTTTAATGGGTCCTGTTACCTATACTGTCATACGGCGGCAGCACAATGTCCGGACGGCTGGACAGTATTTAATGGGTCCTGTTACCGATATGGTCATACGGCGGCAGCACAATGTCCGGACGGCTGGACAGTATTTAATGGGTCCTGTTACCGATATGGTCATACGGCGGCAGCACAATGTCCGGACGGCTGGACAGAATTTAATGGGTCCTGTTACCGATATGGTCAAACGTCGGCAGCAGACTGTCCGGACGGCTGGACAGTATTTAATGGGTCCTGTTACCTATATGGTCATACTGCGGAAGCACAATGTCCGGACGGCTGGAGAGTATTTAATGGGTCCTGTTACCGATATGGTCATACGTCGGCAGCATAATGTCCGGACGGCTGGACAGTATTTAATGGGTCCTGTAACCGATATGGTCATACGGCGGCAGCACAATGTCCGGATGGCTGGACAGTATTTAATTGGTCAAGTTACCGATATGGTCATACGTCGGCAGCACAATGTCCGGACGGCTGGACAGTATTTAATGGGTCCTGTTACCGATATGGTCATACGGCGGCAGCACAATGTCCGGATGGCTGGACAGTATTTAATGGGTCCTGTTACCGATATGGTCATACGGCGGCAGCACAATGTCCGGCTGGCTGGATGATATTTAATGGGTCCTGTTACCGATATATGGCTGGACAGTATTTAATGGGTCCTGTTACCGATATGGTCATACGGCGGCAGCACAATGTCCGGACGTCTGGACAGTATTTAATGGGTCCTGTTACCGATATGGTCATACGGCGGCAGCACAATGTCCGGATGGCTGGATGATATTTAATGGGTCCTGTTACCGATATATGGCTGGACAGTATTTAATGGGTCCTGTTACCGATATGGTCATACGGCGGCAGCACAATGTCCTGCCGGTTGGACAGTATTTAATGGGTCCTGTTACCGATATGGTCATACGGCGGCAGCACAATGTCCGTCCGGCTGGACAGTATTTAATGGGTCCTGTCACCGATATGGTCATACGGCGGCAGCACAATGTCCGGATGGCTGGATGATATTTAATGGGTCCTGTTACCGATATATGGCTGGACAGTATTTAATGGGTCCTGTTACCGATATGGTCATACGGCGGCAGCACAATGTCCGGACGGCTGGACAGTATTAAATGGGTCCTGTTAGCGATATGGTCATACGTTGGCAGCACAAAGTCCGGACGGCGGGACAGTATTTAATGGGTCCTGTTACCGATATGGTCATACGGCGGCAGCACAATGTCCGGCTGGCTGGATGATATTTAATGGGTCCTGTTACCGATATGGTCACACGACGGCAGCACAATGTCCGGACGGCTGGATGATATTTAATGGGTCCTGTTACCGATATTGTCACATGACGGCAGCACAATGTCCGGACGGCTGGACAGTATTTAATGGGTCCAGTTACCGATATGGTCATACGGCGGCAGCACAATGTCAGGCTGGCTGGATGATATTCAATGGGTCCTGTTACCGATATGGTCACACGACGGCAGCACAATGTCCGGACGGCTGGACAGTATTTAATGGGTCCTGTTACCGATATTGTCATACGTCGGCAGCACAATGTCCGGCCGGCTGGACAGTATTTAATGGGTCCTGTTACCGATATGGCCATACGGCGGCAGCACAATGTCCGGACGGCTGGACAGTATTTAATGGGTCCTGTTACCGATATGGTCATACGGCGGCAGCACAATGTCCGGACGGCTGGACAGTATTTAATGGGTCCTGTTACCGATATGGTCATACGGCGGCAGCACAATGTCCGGCCGGCTGGACAGTATTTAATGGGTCCTGTTACCGATATGGTCATACGGCGGCAGCACAATGTCCGGCTGGCTGGATGATATTTAATGGGTCCTGTTACCGATATGGTCACACGACGGCAGCACAATGTCCGGACGGCTGGACAGTATTTAAGCGGTCCTGTTACCGATATGGTCATACGTTGGCAGCACAATGTCCGGACGGCTGGACAGTATTTAAGGGGTCCTATTACCGATATGGTCATACGTTGGCAGCACAGTGTCCGGACGGCTTGACAGTATTTAATGGGTTCTGTTACCGATATGGTCATACGGCGGCAGCACAATATCCGGACGGCTTGACAGTATTTAATGGGTCCTGTTACCGATAGGGTCATACGGCGGCAGCTTGGGATGTCGCGCAGGTGATGATTGGTTTAAACTGATTTGTTTTATATCGTTTGTGGGTGTGTTTGTTTTTTTAAATTTAAAACTTAATAAAAAATATGCTCGAAGTATTCCTGGGTAGAAACAGTAGGTGACTAACCGTATAGGTATGAATACCTTGCTGAAGGATACAGATAACACAGCGTGGTGGGGTCTGAACCCCTGACACATGTGACTTGATAAGAATATCGATTGTACAATATTAAATATGCACACAATGTGTTGTTCAGTTAAATCACAAGCGGATACAGGTTAGTTTGATAATATTTTGTTTTTATGTTTGGATATTTAAATACATGTAACACTTTGATGTTAAAAGTAAATAAAGTGAGTTCTTGCGTTAGTTTCAACTTGAACATCGACAGGAAACAAAATACTTACGAATAACCTCAGTATACTCACAAACGATCCACACATCAGTTTACCCACAAACACAAGACTTAAGCACTAACCTCAGTCTACCAACAAACACAAGACTTACGAACTAACCTCTGTCTACCTTCGAACACAAGACTTACGAACTAACCTTTGTCTACCCACAAACACAAGACTTACGAACTAACCCCACTCTACCAACAAACACAAAACTTACAAACTAACCGCTGTCTACCCACAAACACAAGACTTACGAACTGACCTCAGTCTACCCACAAACACAAGACTTAAGCACTAACCTGATCCTGCCCACAAACACAAGACTTACGAACTTACCTATGTCTACCTACAAACACAAGACTTACACACTGACCTCAGTCTACCCACAAACACAAGACTTAAGCACTAACCTGATCCTACCAACAAACACAAGACTTACGAACTTACCTCTGTCTACCTACAAACACCAGACTTACGAACTAACCTATGTCTACCCACAAACACAAGACTTATGAACTAACCCCACTCTACCAACAAACACAAGACTTACAAACTAACCTCTGTCTAGCCACAAACACAAGACTTACGAACTGACTTCAGTCTACCCACAAACACAAGACTTAAGCACTAACCTGATACTACCCACAAACACAAGACTAACGAACTAACCTGAGCCTACCCACAAACACAAGACTTACGAACTAACCTATGTCTACCTACAAACACAAGATTTACGAACTAACCACAGTCTACCCACAATCACAAGACTTACGCACTAACCTCAGCCTACTCACACACACAAAACTTACGAACTAACCTCTGTCTACCCACAAACACAAGACTTACGTACTAACCTCTGCCTTCCCACAAACACAAGACTTACGTACTAACCTCTGTCTACCCACAAACACAAGACTTATGAACTAACTTACGTCTACCAACAAACACAAGACTTACGAACTAACATCAGCCTACCCACAAACACAAAACTTACGAACTAAACTCTGTCTATCCACAAACCTCAGTCTACCCACAAACGATCCACAAACCTCAGTTTATGTGAATGTTGTGCTATGAATGTTGAAACAAATATAAATTTATTTTGGGAATATCAATTTTCTGGAGCTTTCTAGACACATCTTGAAGTATATCTTAACGAAAAACAGTTTACAATAAAGTTGAATTATATGCTTATATCTCTTGGATGTACTAAATGGAGCAGTAATTCAAATTTGTTCAATACTATATTGATTTATGCTAAATTTTTCATTTACAAAAACAAGTATGCAAAAACAATTCCCATGTTTATTGATTTATGAGATATTTAAAACACGGAAAATATAGAGAGAATAATTGCAAGGGCAAAAGAAAAAATGGACAACATAACGTAAAATGGGACAAATTGCAACTTAATTAATTACGTCAGCATACTAATTGCAGACTTAGAGTGCTAAGTTTCTTCTTCTCTTTATCTTAGCTCCATTCCCTTATCTACTACCCTTTCTTTCCATTCTACATAAACTAACATTTTTTATCATTTGATACATAAAACATTTTGACATTGCTTAATTAAATGAAAGTAAATATATTAGAAAAATGCAAAACAAACAAATATTTTTTTATATATTAAAAATTATAAATTAAGAAATTTCATTATTGTGAAAAGTTTTTATTGTTTATTATTAGACTATATAAAATAATCTGAATATACTTATCAATATAAAATCTTAGCATGCAATATATATAATTCACACTAATCTTCTTCTATTATGTTACGAAAAATATGTTGTTATGTTCATAAATGTATGTGTATAATGAGATATAAAATATTTTAAAAAAATCGAACCCGACCGGATTGAATAAAATTGTTCGAACGAAGAGTGTAAAAAATACAGGTAAATATGTTGGCTTGACCTAATTTCTAGTTCAACTCTAGACATCGATGTTTTAGCCATCGGAGGTTGACTAATAGAAATTTAATAGTATTTTGGCCGGGACCAGATAAGTGGTTCGAGTTATGTGTGTTGTTCCAGCCACCCGTGTACGAGCCAACGAAGTTCTACTCTATATCATAAAATCCACTGGTACACAGTAACCGTTACTTAATGTACACATCTACACGAGTATGGTTAAGAAATGTATATCAATTATTTTTTATGTTTTAATGTCACTAAAAGTTATCAAAATTTGCCATGGTAACACTTTTCGTTTATTTCCCATTAGCCTCATAATCATTTTTTCTATAATTATGGTTGCCGTGGTAACTTGGTAATTAAGTTTAATGTTAAAGTGCATGTGTGTGATGAAAGGTTAGACTTGCTATATTTTTTATATGAGACTGGAATAGAATACACTAAATGGCATTAAAAACGGATTATTATTAAAATATTAAGTATTTGGTCACTACGGCAATACGATTTTTATACATAAAATATTAATTTTAGGTTAAGTACATTGACAATCACCGTATGGTTAACAAATCCTAGTAAGTATACATTAAACACGTTTAATTCTATCAATATTGCGTACATATTGAAATTATTAAAAAAAAAACAGTTAATTTTCAAATTGTTGCCATGGCAAAAAATAAATGTTTAAATCAATTGAATATTTCTCACATTATTTACTATATACAATGTTGTACCAGTTTTATTAAATTCTGAGACAGGGCCATCTTTTTCAACCACAGATAGTTGGTTAAAATGATTTCTAAGCGTGTTTTTCAAAACTCATCCTTGAGGTCAAGTTAAAGAATAGTTTAAAATAGTTGGTGAATATCAACGCTTGAGTCACTTCCCTTGAAATGATCACTGACAAACAACGTCATTGCTAGGGAATTAAAACATGGTTGAATATGGTAACTTCTCTGTCATGAAAGATCATTATAATACTATTGTTACAGTCACTGTATCATTATAATGCTATAGTTGCAACACCTATATCATTATAATGCCATAGTTCAGTCACGGCATTGCAATGCTTTAGTTTCAGCCCCGGTATCATCAAAAGGGTATAGTTACTGCCACGGTATCATTATAATGCTATAGTTACTGCCACTGTATCATTATAATGCTATAGTTACAGCCGCATTATCATTATAATGTTACAAATATAGCTACGGTATCATTATAATACTATAGTAACAGCCACGGTATTATTATAATGCTATAGTTACAGTCACGGTATCATTAAAATGTAATAGTTACATCCACTGTATCATTATAATGCTACAGTTACAGCCACGGTATCATTATAATGCTATAGTTACATCTACGGTATCATAATTATGCTATAGTTACAGCCACTGTATCATTATAATGCTATAGTTACAGCCGCAGTATCATTATAATGTTACAAATATAGCTACGGTATCATTATAATGCTATAGTTACAGTCACGGTATCATTATAAGGCTATAGTTACTGTCCTGTATCATTATAATGCTGTAGTTACAGCCGCAGTATCATTATATTGTTACAAATATAGCTACGGTATCATTATAATGCTATAGTTACAGTCACGGTATCATTATAATGTTATAGTAACAGCCAAGGTATCATTATAATGTTTTAGTTACAGCCACGGTATCTTTATAACGCTATAGTTACGCCCATGATATCATTATAATGCTATATTTACATCCACAGTTAAGTACTTGTAAAGATGAGATTGTGTATGTCCTCCTTGTCTTTTAGGAGCCGTGTAAAATCAGTCTGACAATACCCGCCGTCCTAAAGTTTCGTTGCTTGCGGCGAGTACGAGAACTGCTATGATGCTTAATACGAAGCCTCGCTTCATCTGCAACACAAAAATAATATAAATACCAACATGAAAAAATTGAGTTTTTAAATTTATTTCATTTCTAAAACAAGTACTGATCTTCTGACATATGGTTTATGTATCATTTAATATTATATTCTAAACTTTGAATTCTTAATTCATCGTCTACTGTTTAAAAGGTATGTCTTTCATATTCTCAAGAATTTATGAGTAAAAATAATAAAACCTTTTTTTTGTAAATGTACGAATCGCATGAACTCTTTATGTTATCAAAAAAGTAGTAAAAATGTTAAAATTATGCAGCGAGGTGCGATTATTTCTTACTTGTGACTTAAACGTTCTCAATCAAAACTGAACGATTCCGTCGTACAAATTTTACATAGTTATACTTGAAATATGTTTTAACAAAACAAGCTATTTAGTTATTACACATTTGTTAGGCCCACGTTTTTGTTCGCATTAAATATTATCATTTGCTCGGTATATTTGCTCTTTCTATCAATTTTTTTTTCGAATGAATTTGAACGCCATTTTCAACACATTTCAGATAAAATATGGCATATCCATTTTATTGGTGGAGGAAGACAACCGTCCTTCCGCAGTAACTGGCAAACTTTCTCACATACATTATTTTGGAGCGAGCGGGACTTGAACCTACGACCTTAGCGGTGAGAGGTAAGTGATTTTAAGACGGCGTCTTAGACCACTCGGTCGTGGACGACCATTCTCTTAAGAAAAGAGATTAATTAAATGAGTTCGCACGTGCGAATGTGCTTGCGAGAGAGAGAGAGAGAGAGAGAGAGAGAAAGAGAAAGAGAGACTTTAACACTGGAAAGAGAGAATTTAAAGGAAGACACGGTTTTTCTCAAAACTAACATTTGTTTTTATCAGTTATGTTAATATTCATTAAATGTAAAGTTAAAGATAGACATTCGATTGTACCAATCGTACATTCTCGGCCAATTCCGTCATCCTTCGGTATTATGACGATTGTACGTTTACCAGTGTAAACATTACCGCTGAATGTTAACAGTATGGCGATGGTTGTTTTTATTTCCTGGTTAAGTAATCCATATAGTAAAATATGTAATAGTTGTCAAGTTGCCATATAAACACGCATGATGACGTATCGCATATGTGATCTTTGTATACGAGGCCCTCCCGGGGAATTGATAATCACATGTTCACAGTAAATATGAATTAATTTTTTCCTGTTCTGAAGAATCTTTTATTTGATTTGTTCTCCAGCATGTTAATGTTCCGTTTTCCCTGAAACGTATTTCAAACGTTCCCTTGTTCCCAAAAAGTATTAAAAGTTTCCCGAGCCCAAATTAATTCTGACCAATTAACACAGTATTTGACCTACAAGCTTGGACACCAGTTTATAAGCATCAACACTTTTGAAGTTCTATATTTCAATCGTTTCTACCTATTCCAACTTCCTGTAAGTTAGTGTTCCCCTTTCTCCTAAAATTACGCCCATGTTTCATTGGTTTATAATAAAAAACAGACGATGTTCCCTCTTCCCTCAGAAATATAACTAGCCATATTTCCCTTGTCCCCAAAAATTCTGGAAGAACATGTAATAAAACAATTTTACAACTATGAAAAGAAAACCCATGTGTACCCATGTCAAGTATCTAAAATTGCATACTCAAGCACTGAAAAGCAATTTAACGGGGTTTAACATGTATATGGTATGTCCCATTTTTATGGTGGAGGAAGAATGAATCTGGGTAGAACCAACACCCACAAGCTACTGGAAAAACTCTCTCACATTTCTCAGGTTTTGGGCCGAACTAGGCAGCCTTGGTTTATAACACTAATACTATTATGCTGATTTTGAAACAATGGTTATTAAAAATGACATTTCCTTTGATCTTTACATCATACCGAT
>CM055904.1:10781725-10869225 GCA_029582155.1 Panopea generosa | reverse complement strand
CAATGGACTAAGCCCCATAACATCGGCTATACTATACACAACCCTGGTTCGTTCTTCCGCGTGTCCTCTTTGGTTCTGAGCTGTGGTACAATCATATACTAGTACCAATATCAGGTTTTAAAGCTTTTGAAGTTTGATATCACTTCTGCGTCTGATAGGCCCGAGTACTGCCATATGGACTTAGACCAGGAACCAGGGGTGTCAAAATGGTAATTCCATAGAAAATTGACAGCGGTCGTTCAAGATGATGTGAGTGTGAAAATGCACATGACAGGTACTATTGCAATATGAACTTATGAAGGGAATATATTTTCCTAGAAAATGATGCAAAATTGAGTGGACTGGTAGCTGTAACACACAGATGAGACTATTTCTTAGACGGTAAGAATGTTGCATAATTTGGCTGATTTGATCCATGTATGTGAAATAGGGACACCTACCTTCGCTTTGAGCAAAATTGTGAAATTGGAAGCAGTTAATGCCAATGTTTTTTGTTTTTTTGTGGGTTTTTGAATTGAATATGAATTCTGGAATTTCTCATGGAGTTTGGAGTACAACTGTAAGTGTGACAGTCAACTGTGCTAATATTACGGTCTATGTGAAATTAATGGTGGGCCAGCTTCATATCTAACTACTCGCTCAGACATAACTATAGGCATGCTAGGTCATACGAGCATTGATGCATACATATAGACTAACATAAATTTGCTTTCTAGTGATCCTTGTGCAGAATGAAAACATCATATTTAGTACAAGAAATTCTAATAAACGGGTATTCAAATACAAATCTAATTGCACAGCAACAAAGCTTGGTTTCGTCCCAGACCCAGTTCGGATATTGACTAAGTATGAAATTATTTTCTCTTTTAAATTAGATGAATATTTAATGTCTGGTACTTTTCAGCCGTAAGTCCTTGTGAAGACTGTATGTATATTCACCAACTTCAATCAGAAAGAATCCAGAATGATTTTATACGCTTTCGTCGTTTAAATACATTCTTAACTCCGTCAAGTATTTGGCGTGTTGCTCTTGAGAAACCGGAATACACTTTAGTTAATGACATTTATGGCTAAACCACAATGTCATAACCTACACTAACACCGTGTCCGAAATTTGACCAAATAACCACTGACTAACTACAGTACATTCTTGTTGACTGTTTGGACTATACAATAGAAATTTTGAGAATTGAATACTTGGAAGACGTGATAAATAAGTTTAGTAAAGCACTATAAAACATTCTAAATACACTGGGTAACGGCCACCTCTATTAAGCAGCCACCTGTCTTAAGCAATCATATTTTCTGTTTCCCATTTATATGCTTAAATTAACCTGAATTAAACAACAACCTGTCTTAAAAGGCCACGTTTGCTCCTTCCGTTGACTGGCTGCTTAAGACAGGTTTGACTGTATATGTAAACACAAGTGCTTAACGAAAGGAAGATTATTGACTTAATGGTACAAAATGCAACTATGTTTGCTTCCTGTTTTGTAACTGATAACGAGTATACTATGTCGTTGTCGTGTATATCCATGTATATAGATGTCCGGAATGTGGCTACGAAAAAGAAGACTTTATACACTATTTCATGATTTTTTTTTTCTTTATTTTTCAAGCGAACGACTCCAACTTTTTCCGGCTACACGGTGATTTCATCCTCTCAGTCATTGATAAGGAAACTTATACTAACGATGAAAATTAATTTATTTGATAATATGGGAATGTATCGAAATAGAATTTAGCAGGACTAAAACAATTTTAGGAAGTTTATATAAAATATCGAAAACATGTATATTATATAGTTTACAAATATTTGGCAATAAACTCGTGTAAAACTATTCACAAATTCTAATCCAGAATCTATTAATTTAATGAAATGAAATAAATGCCAGCTTAGGTACCAAATCCGTTTACATTTTTACCACAATAGAGAGACACTTTACCGTTTACGTGGCGGAACGTTAACTGTATTCGATGTGACTCTGATACCTGTCTTCGTCGGCAAACGTCTCCCCGTGTAACGGAGTTCTGACGGAATGAGTTCCGAAGCATATCAACTAACATTATATTTACTGCAGCCTTCCACGTATACTTGAAAGAGTGCACTGTAGAACATGCAGATGGTATCTTTGATTAATACTGTCAAGTGTTATCCAGGTTTGTTCTGTGAAATATATGTCATCATCAAGGTTTTTCAGGTATAGTTGATTTCAATATAATATTGCTATAGTCTTTGATAATAACATGAATGATAGGAAACCTAACTCTTAAATGTGTACTTCAACATAACACGTATGAGTTGTCCTTCTTTCTTTTGATTTTATAATTAACTTTAAGTATAGCTTTTCCATGATTTAAGACCAAATATAATTTGACATTTACTTTTTTATAATATTCCTATTTGATACTCCTTTTAAGTACTCATTATGCATAGGTGTCAACTCTCTGTACTGAGCGGCATCACCTGTAAGGTTTACCCTTTAACTGGTATAATTGTCATATTCAATATAAATTGTGACTATCTGGACTATATTTGGTGCATACTATCGTTGTTTATTGTCAAAAACATGTTCTTAAACTCGATTTTATCGCAGAATTAGATCTGACCCGTGGAGTAACGTAATTCACGTAAATGGTTTAGAATATTTTAGCTAATATATCCGCCAACGTCCGGTAAATTCCGGGCATCATCGATTAACCCGGATAAGCGGTAAGCGATTTCTTGACAACAATTATGTGTTTTGTTTTGTTCATTTCCCGATTAATACTACTCCTACAGTGCTAGATAAACATGAATGCAGAGTTAGTTGGTAGTTGGCAGTGGTAGTTGGGGATCCGAAAAACCAACTATGAAATAGGTATGAAATTCATCTAAATGGTATGCGTTTTTTTAATATTTTGTTAACACAATTGATTTGAGGTTTCGAAAAACAACGCGGGTTGTAGTTTAATGGATGTTGGCTGCTTACTCCAGAGTTTGAGTGTTCGATCCCCAGCTCGACCCGATGCCCGTCATAAAGTAACATTCAGTACTGGTTCTACACAGGAAGCGGGCTCGAAAGCGGACCATATAAGCTCTGAGTTTTTAACACAGTCGAGCTAAAATAAACAAGAATAAACTAAAAACACACACACATATCTGCTTATTTTCAACACGCTTTCAAGTGATCGATCTTTGTCGTCAATTTCTTTTCTGCACAAAAATCAAACGAAAGATAAATTTAACTGGGTTTATTTTAAAGATGTCATCAATGGAATGTATTCTATGGTTCCTGATTCGGTTTTTACCAGGTGTGTTAGTTACAGTTGTGGTCAGAAAACGATTCTGCGAGTTGATATAAATAACATAGTGGTATTGACTCGGAGTTGTGACACATGGACGTCCACTCTGTGACAAAAGAACGTCCACTCTGTGACACAAGAACGTCCACTCCGTGACACATGAACGTCCACTCCGTGACACTCGTGACACATGAACGTCCACTCCGTGACACTCGTGACACATGAACGTCCACTCCGTGACACTCGTGACACATGAACGTCCACTCCGTGACACATGGACATCCACTCCGTTACACATTGACGTCCACTCCGTGACACATGAACGTCCACTCCATGATACACGGACGTCCACTCCGTGACACATAGATCGTCCACTCCGTGACGCATGAACGTCCACTCTGTGGCACATGGACGTCCACTTCAGTACTTCCTGATCGCTGAAACGTCTTCAGACCTCCAACAGCTCAGATAAATAGTTACTTTTTTCATAACTTCCTTTATACTTTTATCTTTCACTGTTCTCTAAAAAAGTATTAAGGTTTTTCTAAACCCTCCATCATATTCATTACGTCTTCTGAAGCAAACCACGACATCAATATGAAACCTTCATACTGCCATATGTTCATTGATTACAAGACCGGACCCGATTAGCTCAGCCGGACGGTTACTTAACGCGCCTGACTATCAATCCAGGGATCGTGTGTCGAATCCTCGCCCAGCAACAGTCTCCGTAATTATTGATATACGAAATTGCGTCTCTTTGTCATTCGTTTATCACCGCTGATTCAAGTGGGGAAATTGTCAGTAGCAACGTCGCATAAAGTAAAAACGTCGCATTATAATAGTGAAAACGTCACGATAAATAAAAACGTCACTAAAAGTGAAAACGTCGTAAAAGTAAATACGTCGCTAAAAGTAAAAAACAATAACGTTAATTGCAAAATGGTGTTTAAAAAGAGACAACTAAGTTAGTGCATATCCGTTTCTTTGTACGATCTACTTTTATTATAATTTTATAAAAGGGACAGAAAGCTAAAAAGTATAGTACGGATGGGGTTCGAACCCACGCGGACATTCGTCCGTTGGAACGTAAGTCCAACGCCTTAACCACTCGGCCACCGAGCTATATATTTCACTTATTACTCGATTAGACTTTATATACTGTACTGTTTATGTATGAACGTCACTGTTCCTTTGAAGAGGATTTCGTTCATTTTTTGCCATCGAGGGCTAACAGATGATCATTTAGTCCAATCACTCTTTCCTGGGATCCTGGAAAGTTAACTAGTACTAAAGCACGCCTATCGCTGCAAGTAACTGACAACTTTCCAAGCTGAATCCGGATCGGGGAGAGATGAATGACAATGAGACGCCATGTCGTATATCAAACAAGACTTAGCCGGGCGGGTGTAACCGGGGGATTTATAGGGCACCGTATCTTTGTTGTTCATCTCTCCCAGAGAGGAAGGCCGTAATGTGCGCGTATGAGCATTAGCTGTAAATGTATTGATTGATTGATTGATTGATTGATTGGTTGGTTGGTTTATTGATTGATTGATTGATTGATTGATTGGTTGGTTGGTTGGTTAGTTGGTTTATTGTTTGATTGATTGATTGGTTGGTTGGTTGGTTGTTTGGTTGTTTGGTTGATTGATTGGTTGGTTGGTTGGTTGGTTGGTTGTTTGGTTGGTTGGTTGGTTGGTTTGTTGGTTGGTTGGTTGGTTGGTTTGTTGGTTGGTTGGTTGGTTGGTTGGTTGGATGGATGGATGGATGGATGAATGGATGTATGGTAGGTTGGTAGGTAGGTTGGTTGGTTGGTTGGTTGGTTGGTTGGTTGGTTGGTTGGTTGGTTGGTTGGTTGGTTGGTTGGTTGGTTGGTTGGTTGGTTGGTTGGTTGGTTGGTTGGTTGGTTGGTTGGTTGGTTGGTTGGTTGGTTGAATATTGAGCATCTTTTCATGCCATCGAGGGCTAACAGACGATCAGTTGACGTAACCACTGTTTCCTGGGATCCTAAAAGGTTAACCAGTACTCAAGAACATCCCATCTCCGTAAGTAACTGATAACGTTCTCATTTCAATCAGCGGTGAGAGACAAATGATAATGAGACACAGTTGCCGGGCGGGAATTCGAACTACCGACCCCTGGATTGATAGTCAGACGCGCTAACGACTGAGCTAATCGGGCAATAAATACAGTTACTGTGTACCAGTGGATTTTATGATATACAGAAGTACAGTAGAAATTCGTTGGCTCGTACACGGATGGCTGGAACAACACACATGGCTCGACCCACTTATCTGGTCCCGGCCAAAATACTATTTAATTTCTATTAGTGTACCTCCGATGGCTAGAACACCGATGTGGAGAAGAGTCGAACTAGAAATTAGGTCCAGCCAACATATTTACCTGTATTTTTATACTTTTCGTTCGAACTATTTTATTCAATCAGGTCGGGTTCGATTCATCGAAGTTCTTTTTTTTTAATATTTTTTTCTCATTATACACATACATTTATGAACATAGCAACTTATTTTTCATAACATAATAGAAGAAGATTAGTGTGAATTATATATATAGTAGGTAAGAGAAGGGAGCTAGGGTAAAGAGAAGAAGAAATTTAACACTCTAAGTCTGCAATTAGTATGCTGACGTAATTAATTGAGTTTTTTTTTCTTTTGTCATTGCAATTATTCTCTCTATATTTTCTGTGTTTTAAATATTTCATAAAATCATTAAACATTGTAATTTTTTTTGCATACTTATTTTTGTAAATGAAATATTTAACATAAATCAATATAGTACAATGTATTTAACACATTTGAATTACTTTTCCATTTAGTACATCCAAGAGATATTACCATATAATTCAACTTTATTGTTAACTGTTTTTCGTTAAGATACACTTCAAGATGTGTCCAGAAAGCTCTAGAAAATTGACATTCCCAATACAGATTTATGTTTGTTTCAACATTCATAGCACAATATTCACATAAACATGTATTACATATGTTGCATTTATATCGAAATTGGTTGTAAGGTATAATTCGCATTTTATATTTGTATTGAAAAGCGCGTAATTTTGTATCTGATCTTGTACGGTGTGTACAACTTTTCAGTTAATGTTCGTATCTTCTAATTCCCATTTAATATGAGGTTTGATTAGATTATGTTTGTGTGTTATTTAGTTGTCTATTGTATAAACGTTTATTTGGACTTTTGAGGTTTCGGATTCGTTGTAATAAATTCGTTTCTTCATTATTATCAGCTATATTTTTTGATTTCAGGTTTTGTTTCCATACCTTTGGGATGTTTTCAATTAAGGTATAATATTTTAAAAAATCTGAGTTCTTTAGTGAACATTTTAACAAAGAATGTTTATTGTCTATAATCAAGTAATTGTTTGCTGTACTTGATACCTTGTGAAAGCCATTCTTTATAAAATAAAGTTTTGTTTTTGTTTTTTATATACGAATTGTTCCATAATATCTGGTTGTGTAGTGCTTCTGGATTATTTTCAAAGTCTATGTTTGACCAAGATTATAATATTTCTAATAAAAATATGGGAATCTGGTGGTTTTATGTTTTAGTATATTCATTTTCATTTGAATAACATTGAAATATAAATTGTCCCCCTAATTTATCTAGTTTGTTAATGTATATAGGTTTCCAAACCCCATCATTTTCATTACCTATTATACTTTTGACCCATCCCGCTTTTACTGCTTTTATAAACATATTGACATCGGTCATTTTCAGACCCCCATATTCGTAGTCTTGTATTCTGTATTTTACGACTGATTTTGTCAGGTTTACCGTCCCATACATAATCGTATATACTTTTATAAATTAAATTAATTAATTCTGACTTTGGATCGATGTTCTACTGTAGTTATCTTTATATACTTGGAATAAGTTCTATCATTCCGATACATATCAGGAAATTAATATATGTTTTGCACTTGCTGTCGAAGATCTGCCAAATATAATGTTTTTTCAATCATTAACAAGAGCATTTTTTTCATCACAGGAACGAAAAATAGTCTTAACATATGCTATGTTCATATAACTTTACATAATGAGTATATATACTTTTCAGAAATAGTTTAAAGTGCAAATTTCAGCGTGTCTCTTTAAAGTTTTGCATTAAGGTAATACATCTGAATGGCTGATGTATTACGCAGCAATTTTACAACCCTCTTTGTTTCTCTGTTTTGATTAGTAAAACTGCAACTATCTAAAGCTTTATATTCCTTCTAGTGTTTCATGTGTAATTAAATAGAATCTACAAACATTCACAAAATATTTCTTACAGATCATGTCATGTTAGCACGCTATTAAAACACGCGATATGTTTTAAAACATATATTTAACTATACAATTTTCAAAATAATTCATATAAAGTTCAAGACTTTCGTAACTGCAGGGAAGGACACGGGCGTTATTGCAATAAATACAAAGTTAGTGTTGGTTGCAATGGCTTTCTCTAGCTGTAAACATGTCAATTATGTTATTGTAGGGATTTGCATTTTGCGCCAATAGTCACTTTCAGATGTTGTCATAATCATTTGAATAAGTGACTTTACAGTAGAACTTCTTGGCTCGAACACGGATAGCTAGAACACCATATATAGCTCGAACCACTTATCTAGTCCTGGCCGAAATCCTATTTCGATGCATATGCATGTACATATTTGGTATGACGTTGAACAACATCGACATTCTATTGTAGTTACATATATGTATCTTATGATAATACATAAATAACGTTATGTTTCGCTTAGTTTTCCATCAACTGTTAAAGCACAAAACTCCCCTCATAGTCAGAGCTATCAACGGTCTGTGGAACATCAAATGGATCCTACAAATAATAAGTCCAATCTCTGACTCCATATCTCTCATTTGGACGTTAATGTATGGACTTTCCCAAGTATCAGAGAATGGCGGCTATGTGTGAGCATACACCAACTGTCCTTGCTCAAGCTTTACACTTACAGCACTAAGCCTGTATATCAGTTGCCGTGTACTGTATCGATACACGATATGTCTTAGCTGATACATGTTTGCTCTGAAGCCGGACATGAATCCACATCTTTGCTGCAAGAGTTTTATCATCTTCGCTATCTTTGGTAGAGTTGATCGGTCTGAAATATTTATTTGATATTGCACACACAATACGCACATAATCTCCATTAAAAGGGATTTGGTTTGTTGATAGAATATGATCCAAGTACTTCTACCTCTTGATCCTAGAACTGGCTGTTTCTACTTCCAGTCGTACCTATAAATAAATGTGGACAACCATAATAGCATAGCAAAGTGGGAACATCAAGTTAGTGTATCATATAGTTTTTTAAAAGTAAAATTATGTTTGTGTATTAAATATATTATTACATATGTATATTGTTTTACATATTTATATATAAATAAAAAATATTTATGTATAATGATATGTATCCATTGGTAGAACATTGGTATATTACGCCGTTAGACGTAGATGTTATTTTCATCATTTACATGTAGGTCGCTTACCTTGGTAACCAGTCTTCTAGTTAAAGCATCCTCGGTCGACATCTGACGTTGACCACGTACCATAAATGCTGGCAATTCGGCTTGTATACTGAGGTCGTCTAAGTGTTGGATTGAATTCTTAAAACCTCTGTTAACAATGAATAAGCCCAACTTTTGATTTGTTCTGCATTGTTGTTCATTATATGCTTTAAAAATGATAGCATCACTTTTTTGGTATCAGCAAAATGTAGTCCTAACTTTTGATTTGTTCTGCATTGTTGTTCATTATATGCTTTAAAAATGATAGCATCACTTTTTTGGTATCAGCAAAATATAGTCCTAAAACAGTTAGAAAATAGCCAAAAGTAGTGAATATCACCGATTGTTTGCAAGTGGTCGTCATTTATGTACACCGTTGGACCACCTTTGAAATGGAAGTTGTTATGGTTATTAATGTAGATATAAGTACCATCGAGATATATTATGACTTGATCCTCACTTTCACTAATTATGATATGGTCAGGGTCTGTGTATGATTTGTGATGACATCTTCACGAGTTATGTGAGTGAATCTCAAATAAGTAGGAACTGTATCCTGTATCAGTGATTTTCTTACCCTCCTGATACTTGACTTGGACGTTAAGGAAAGCGTCGAAAGTAAGATACCTAGTGTCGTAAATGAATTTCTAGAAGGTGTATTCCGAAGGTTGGATTTCACTTGTTGAAAGAGGTCTAGAATCTGGTCCCTGGTCAGTACTGTGAGATTTACAAGATCAGTGTCACTGTACGACTCCTGATTATCAAAGGATATTCGCTTGGTTAACATACGTTGAACCATTCTACGAATATAGACCTACTGAAGAAGATCCAAAACGGTTGTTCTGTTGACGTAGACATTATCCCATGGTGTTCAGGTTAGAGACGGAACTTGGTGTTAGGTTTTGACACTAGTCATCAAATGTACACGACAACATCTACTTCAAGCGGCAATCAAAATATTTTTAAAAATACGAATAGTTTAAAAAACAACCATTAGCTTGGGTCCATGCCGTTTGCAGATAAAACAGTAGGCGTGGGTTTATGGAGCACCTTTAATCTTAAGATTGACTAAACATTGTGTTTTAGCTTCATCATTAGATACTTGTACTTGGCCATGATGCTTACCTGCAGACGTGTCTACTCTGTAAGCAGGTTGGCTACATTTACCACATATCAAGTATTTGCCTATTAATTCTAGCAGGAAATTTTCCTCAAGTATTTGGTTAAATGTTTATTGACTTGGTGCGATTGATGTATTTTCAGTCGTTTCGCACACAATACACAGCTAGCAAGCATTCTGAAAAAAATGTCAATGATTGAGATAATTAATTCCTGTGTGAAGAATTGACAAAAAGTATAATATATATAATAGTGTATCTACTCTTTAAAGAAACCGGCGTAAACTGAACCTCCACCCTGCCTAAACTGAAAGTTTGAATCCTCCCCTTTATATGATAAATGAAATAATCATTCTTTAAAATATGAATAATGATTAGACTGAGGTGTGTGGATCATTTGTGGGTAGACTGAGGTTTGTGGATCGTTTGTGGGTAGACTGAGGTAAGTACGTAAGTTTTGTGTTTGTGGGTAGGCTAAGGTTAGATTGTAAGTCTTGTGTTTGTAGGTAAACTGAGATTAGTTCGTAAGTCTTGTGTTTGTGGGTAGACAGAGGTTAGTTCGTAAGTTTTGTGTTTGTGGGTAGGCTGGGGTTAGTTCGTAAGTTTTGTGTGTGTGGGTAGACTGAGGTTAGTTCGTAACTCTTGTGTTTGTGGGTAGACTGAGGTCAGTTCGTTAGTCTTGTGTTTGTGGGTAGACAGAGGTTAGTTCGTAAGTCATGTATTTGTGGGTTGACAGAGGTTAGTTCGTAAGTCTTGTGTTTGTTGGTAGACTGAGGTTAGTTCGTAAGTCTTGTGTTTGTGGGTAGACAGAGGTTAGTTCGTAAGTCATGTGTTTGTTGGTAGACTGAGGTCAGTTCGTCAGTCATGTATTTGTGGGTAGACTGAGGTTAGTTCGTAAGTCTTGTGTTTGTGGGTAGACAGAGGTTAGTTCGTAAGTCATGTGTTTGTGGGTAGACTGAGGTCAGTTCGTAAGTCTTGTGTTTGTGGGTAGACAGAGGTTAGTTCGTAAGTCATGTATTTGTGGATTGACAGAGGTTAGTTCGTAAGTCTTGTGTTTGTTGGTAGACTGAGGTTAGTTCGTAAGTCTTGTGTTTGTGGGTAGACAGAGGTTAGTTCGTAAGTCATGTGTTTGTGGGTAGACTGAGGTCAGTTCGTAAGTCTTGTGTTTGTGGGTAGACTGAGGTTAGATTGTAAGTCTTGTGTTTGTGGGTAGACAGAGGTTTGTTCGTTAGTACTGTGTTTGAAGGTATACATATGTTAGTTCGTAAGTCTTGTGTTTGTTGGTAGACTGAGGTTAGTTCGTAAGTCTTGTGTTTGTGGGTAAACTGATGTGTGGATCGTTTGTGAGTATATTGAGGTTATTCGTAAGTATTTTGTTTCCTGTCGATGTTCAAGTTGAAACTAACGCAAGCACTCACTTTATTTACCTGTAACATTAAAGTGTTACATGTATTTAAATATCCAAACATAAAAACAATATATTATCTAACTAACCTGTATCTGCTTGTGTTTTAACTTGAGACGTATAACAACACATCGTGTACATATTTTATATTGTACAATCGATATTCTTTACAAGTCACGTGTGTGGGACAAGGGATCAGTTGTCAAGGGCTCAAAACCCACCACGGTGTGTTATCTGTATCCTTCAGCAAGAAATTTATACCTATACGGTTTGTCACGTACTGTTTCTACCCAGGACTACTTCAAGCGTATTTTTTATTAAGTTTTAGATTTAAAAAAACCCTCACCCACAAGCGATATAAAACAAATAAGTTTAAACCAAGCATCACCTGCGCGACATATCAAGCTGCCGCCGTAAGACCATATCGGTAACAGGACCCATTAAATACTGTCAAGCCGTCCGGACATTGTGCTGCCGCCGTATGACCATATCGGTAACAGGACCCAATAAATACTGTCCAGACGTCCGGACATTGTGCTGCCGCCGTATGACCATATCGGTAACAGGACCCATTAAATACTGTCAAGCCGTCCGGACATTGTGCTGCCGCCGTATGACCATATCGGTAACAGGACCCATTAAATACTGTCCAGACGTCCGGACATTGTGCTGCCGCCGTATGACCATATCGGTAACAGGACCCATTAAATACTGTCCAGCCGTCCGGACATTGTGCTGCCGCCGTATGACCATATCGGTAACAGGACCCATTAAATACTTTCCAGCCGTCCGGACATTGTGCTGCCGCCGTATGACAATATCGGTATCAGGATCCATTAAATACTGTCCAGCCATTCGGACATTGTGCTGCCGCCGTATGACCATATCGGTAACAGGACCCATTATATACTGTCCAGTCGTCCGGACATTGTGCTGCGCCGTATGACCATATCGGTAACAGAACCCATTATATATCATCCAGCCAGCCGGACATTGTGCTGCCGCCGTATGACCATATCGGTAACAGGACCAATTATATACTGTCCAGCCGTCCGGACATTGTGCTGCCGCCGTATGACCATATCGGTAACAGGACCCATTAAATACTGTCCAGCCGTCCGGACATTGTGCTGCCGCCGTATGACCATATCGGTAACAGGACCCATTAAATACTGTCCAGCCGTCCGGACATTGTGCTGCCGCCGTATGACCATATCGGTAGCAGGACCCATTATATACTGTCCAGCCGTCCGGACATTGTGCTGCCGCCGTATGACCATATCGGTAACAGGACCCATTAAATACTGTCCAGCCGTCCGGACATTGTGCTGCCGCCGTATGACCATATCGGTAACAGGACGCATTATATATCATCCAGCCAGCCGGACATTGTGCTGCCGCCGTATGACCATATCGGTAACAGGACCCATTATATACTGTCCAGCCGTCCGGACATTGTGCTGCCGCCGTATGACCATATCGGTAACAGGACCCATTAAATACTGTCCAGCCGTCCGGACATTGTGCTGCCGCCGTATGACCATATCGGTAACAGGACCCATTATATACTGTCCAGCCGTCCGGACATTGTGCTGCCGCCGTATGACCATATCGGTAACACGACCCATTAAATATCATCCAGCCAGCCGGACATTGTGCTGCCGCCGTATGACCATATCGGTAATAGGACCCATTAAATACTGTCCAGCCGTTCGGACATTGTGCTGCCGCCGTATGACCATATCGGTAACAGGACCCATTAAATACTGTCCAGCCATCCGGACATTATGCTGCCGCCGTATGACCATATCGGTAACAGAATCCATTAAATACTGTCCAGCCGTTCGGACATTGTGCAGCCGCCGTATGACCATATCGGTAACAGGATCCATTATATACTGTCCAGCCGTTCGGACATTGTGCTGCCGCCGTATGACCATATCGGTAACAGGATCCATTATATACTGTCCAGCCGTTCGGACATTGTGCAGCCGCCGTATGACCATATCGGTAACAGGATCCATTAAATACTGTCCAGCCGTTCTGACATTGTGCAGCCGCCGTATGACCATATCGGTAACAGGATCCATTAAATACTGTCCAGCCGTTCGGACATTGTGCAGCCGCCGTATGACCATATCGGTAACAGGATCCATTATATACTGTCCAGCCGTCCGGACATTGTGCTGCCGCCGTATGACCATATCGGTAACAGGATCCATTATATACTGTCCAGCCGTTCGGACATTGTGCAGCCGCCGTATGACCATATCGGTAACAGGACCCATTATATACTGTCCAGCCGTTCGGACATTGTGCTGCCGCCGTATGACCATATCGGTAACAGGATCTATTAAATACTGTCCAGCCGTCCGGACATTGTGCTGCCGCCGTATGACCATATCGGTAACATGACCAAATAAATACTGTCCAGCCGTCCGGACATTGTGCTGCCGCCGTATGACCATATCGGTAACATGACCAAATAAATACTGTCCAGCCGTCCGGACATTGTGCTGCCGCCATACCACCATATCGGTAACAGGACCCATTAAATACTGTCCAGCCGTTCGGACATTGTGCTGCCGCCGTATGACCATATCGGTAACAGGACCCATTATATACTGTCCAGCCGTTCGGACATTGTGCTGCAGTTGTTCGACCTCTGACTGAGATATTAACCTTGAAAAAATGGAAATAGTCATACATGTGTTTCATCAAATGTTCCTCTAATATTAAAATGATTACATCATAACAGGAACAGATCGACAAATTAACTGAATTTGATTTACAGTTGCAACGAACCTCGCCCTTTCCAGTGTAGTTGGGCAAGACGCTGGCCTCAAATAAAACAATGTTACAAGAAATGATATCAAAATTAATTTTAATATTAGGCTGGAACAGGCCAAGGTGGGTTAATATATAATATAATACATCAGTTTTACTCATTCAAATTGCATTTTTTTAAATAAATCAATGATATTTGGTAGGAAAATTTTACTATACTTGCGTAACTTTGAAAATATTTAGAAAAATCAGTTTCAATTTACTTTCATTCCAAAGGTTTATATTCGCGAAAATAGATGACTAACTTCCGTATAAACAATTTACTTTACAACGATGTTTTTAAAACTAAAAATGATATATATGCATGCAAAATGATGGTAAAACAAGAGCTAAGTGACTAACAGTTATAGAAGAAGACTTCTAACTGGTGTTTAAAGAAACACACAAAATTCCGATAAGAACGAAAGAAAATTAACGGGTCACAATACTTCGTTACTGGAACCGTTTACTCAATTTCGTGTTTTCGCTATGTGAACTGATGTGCAAATAATTCGTGCAGTAAATTAGACATGCTGAACGAATTTATGTGTGCACGTTGAAATCGCTGAGAATAAAATAGTAGAGAATTACAATAACATCTGGAAAACGGACGTGGTAAAATTTAATTTATCTGAATTATGGTTATAGGTAACTTTCAAAGTTACGTTAGAAAGGCAACAACATGTTCTTTTAAACTTAAATAAATACGAACGATCAAAGTTAAATCAATTCAGATGTGGTATACCACTTTACGAGATGAAACGGGAAGATGTGATGGCGAGTCTCCGAAGCAAAGGCTATGTTTATTTTGCAATCACAATTGAATAGAAAAAAGTCCATTGTTTATTTCAGTATCCAATTTATAATGAATTATTTTAAGAACAAATGTTGAATATAGAATTTAATAACGATGCCGATAACTCATGTTACAAACTTTTCATGAAAAACACATTGGGGAAGTTTAACTTAGAAGAAGAATTACCATCGTGTATTATCAGTGACACTCACAAGAGTTTTTGAATAAATATCCTTTTAAACCTCTCTCAAATTATATGCATGACAGACATTCCATTACTAGTACCACTACATCTACCACTACCATTAATACTACCACGATAACAACAACTACCACCACCACTACCACTAACACAACAGCTACCAAAACAACTGCCACAACAATTACCATTACCACCATCAGCACGACCACTACAACTACCACTACTATCACCATTACAACTACAACAACAACAACCACAACCACTAGCACTAGAACAACCACAACAAACACAACTACCACAACATATACCAATACCACCACTTTCAACATCACCACACCGAGGCTAGGAGCTCACCACACTACTAGCTGATTAGCAGACGACTATAACTACATAGGAAAATGGCTACACCCATATTAACTTGGGATGGTATTTTGAAATCTGGTCAAAATTGTTTTGTTCTATTATGAATATCAGATAGCAGATCAGATTCTTTCCTTGATTTCCATAAAGTTATTAAGGGACCTGTGTTAGTAAACACATTGTATATAGTAAACTCAGGAGATATTGAGGACTACATGGCAATGTAAGTAATCATGTTACATATCTATCTGTTATTGTTATGGATTTTAAATATCTTTATTTAAGATAAATACAAACTTTAAAATTATTTATTTGATCAATGCAAAAACCATTACATGTAACAACAAATTATGTGATTTTTTTCTAACAAGAAACAGTTTGTGTTACCGTATTACGCCTTATAAACATAATTTCATTGACATGTAAACATAGTATTATATACAAGTTATTGTCAGTATATTTCAATATTGAATAATATTTGTATCTTTCATTATAGGATGGAAATGAACTGTATGTATAATGAAGAAACCAGCACTGTAAACCAGAAGAACCCAACCAAAAGCATATTGATATGCTGGAGTACGTAGAGAAACAGTAATGCAAATCTGGAAAGCATGATGAGACATGTCATCAAAAAGTAAAAAATGTGGTCCCCATAAATTGGTACACCTGTGAAGTATATTCCTGCAGTCTTTTTTATTAACATAATATTAAAATGGTCTATAACCTTAGATTTATAATATTTATGGTGTTTACTAACACATAAGATATGTTTTATTTCCATATGATATATTATTTCATTAAGGACATATGGATGTACATTTATATAGGTGACATATAGGTCCGTTGGTCCGGGTTTGTTCTAATAAACTGCATATTTACATATCATGTTATACATTTAAACATGTCAGTATAACATAAACTTACTTACTTGTATACTTACATACTTACCTGCATGTCTGCCTGCCTGTCTGCCTGTTTGCTAACTTATTTAGCAGTCACCTAAGCGACATGAACACAATTTATATATAGCAATTGGCTGCGTTTCACAAAATAACTTGACATTTTTTCGTGGAATTTTTAAATTTTGATTGACAATTAGAAAATATATAATTAACTGCATGATTCGTGCCAACTTTGGGTTCATTTGGAAAAATATTAAAAATGTTATGAATAATTGTTTGTTTACGTTTACGTCGTAAGTTTGTTTTTTGTGAAACGCAGTCAAGGTGAACATAGAAGTGACTTCAGGGATCACCGCGTTGAATGGTCAGTATCAAACGTCATTTGTGGAGCCTAAAGCTGGTAAATGGATGCACACATCCTTGATCTTCCTCCAAATTAGAATACTACTAAATAAACCAGCACGGAGGAAACATATTGTATACGTTTTTATGCGTTAAGTATTAAAGGAACATTTGGCAATATTAGCACACTCATGTGCATGTATTACACGTCGCACACAGCAATTAAAGTTACACTGTGGTCTACTTATAGCGAAATGCACATCTGGATCGCTGAACACGCTACCAACGGTTAAAGTGCCTAAGAACTAACCGGGCTCGGCTACAACATAAGTGAGCAGGGTAGCGGTAGAGATAGTAATTACCGTAACGGTAGTGGACGTGGTACTAGTATGAGAAACATGTCTCAATATGTTCAAATTGTTCTTTTTTTACTTGTTCCTTTTCTATGAAATCGAAAAATGCTGATAATATTAAAGAGACATCTAACAATTTATGTCATAATGAGCCAACAAAAATGCGGAAATCAGGGGAAGGTAAGTTATATTTGTATGCGCCTTACCATAAAGGGCCTATATACGTACCGGATTATTCTAATGTCATATTTGAATCATTATAGATAGATGATTTTCAGAAATAGCGTGAAGCGAAAATTTACAACTGTGGTGTTCCTATGAGAAAGAGGAAAAAAACGCTGAACAATTACGGATTTCTACGAAAGTGTATTTTTATTGCCAGTATGACGACGTGACGAGTTTGCACGATGTGTCAAGTGCTCTTCAAAAGCTCTCGACAACATCATCTGATACTGAATGAAGTTTCGCTGGTCATGACATGTATCGATTGCAGTTTTATTAACCCCTATGACAACAATGTATTTCATGTGATATAAACTTAAGCATTGAGCCTGAGGTACTTATTGTCGTATACAATACTTCATGAAATAAAACAACGTGGTGCAGGTAGCAGATGTGGTACTGGTTTATATAGTAACTGGTGATAGTGGTACTGGTAGTGGTACTGGTACTGGTAGTGGTACTGGTAGTGGTACTGGTACTGGTACTGGTACTGGTACTGATAGTGGTAGTGGTAGTGGTAGTGATACTGGTACTTGTACTGGTACTGGTAGTGGAAGTGGTAGTGGTAGTGGCAATGGTATAGGTACTGGTAGTGATAGTGTAGTACTGGTAGTGGTAACGGTAGTGTTAGTGGTATTGGTAGTTGTAATTGTAGTGGTAGTGGTAATGGTAGTGGTAATGGTTGTTGTAGTGGTAGTGGTAGTTATAGTGGTAGCGGTTGTGGTATTGGTGGTGATGGTGGTAGTGGTGGTGGTAGTGATGGTGGTGGTGGTAGTTTAATTCCAGGAAAGCTGGTTCGTCTTAAGAGTAAATTAACTTCGGTGCAATTAATTACTTACTATCTCTCCAGTTGCATGTGTGTATAATTGTATGGGGCTTAATGCGTGCGTGCGTGCGTGCGTGCGTGCGTGCGTGCGTGCGTGCGTGCGTGCGTGCGTGCGTGCGTGCGTGCGTGCGTGCGTGCGTGCGTGCGTGCGTTTGTCCTTATATACATGCAAGAGTACGCATAAACGCACGCACGCACGCACGCACACACGTACATTGATATAAGTGTTTAATTTAAATATAAATCTAATTTGAATTATGAACATACATTTGTCCATCTTCTATGTTACTTGTTAATAGGTGTTTAACGCCATTTTCAAAACATTCCAGGATATATAAGGCATATCTAGCTTCCTTGATGGAGGGACACCTTGAAATGAATCTGAAAAAAAAACATTCTCCTTCCGCAAGTAACTGGCAAATTTCCTCACATAACGTTCGATTTTGTAGCGAGCGTAACTCGAACCTACGCGGTGAATGACATTGAGACGGCGCACGAAACCACTCTGCCACGGATGAGCAATGATTTCTTTATCTTTCTCACACGCACGCACGCACGTTTGCCAGGCCCAATAGGCACACAAGCGCATGAGTATTATAATTCTCTTGCACGCACTCACGCAACCCAGAAAACAAGCGCCGGGCGCTCCAAACAAACAAGACACGCTCGCAAGAGGATAGATTTTATTTCAATAGAATTATAGAAATGCCCCGCTATAAAGTACCATAAATGCATTCTAATAGTATAGTGATAAACATTTGTATTTGTTTCTTTTTAAATTAGCTTTTTTAAGTGCGTAACAATGCATTCCTACCATATTGTATTCTATCAAATCATTCATATTATGTTTGACAAAAAAAAGAAACAGGAACTAATGTAACCAAAGTTCAAGTATGATATGAGTCATATTTCATTCATATAAAACAGTATAGTAATTAACCGGCGTAAATAGAAAGTAGAATAAAAGCAATTTAAGACATGCATTTTTCGATGAAATGACTCACCCGCGGTCGAGTTCTATATTTACATCTACAGATAAACCCATCACAAAATACGCGTTCGTTTTAAGGTATAAAACAACTATATAAGGACGTTAAAAACGTTCATTCTGTTAGCCGAGAAATAAACGTGTTTGAATTTGATGTATTAGGTGTATGTAAAACTTATGCAGTTTGCATAATACAACAAAAGTATATAATCAGAGTGAATTGGTGGCGATGGCACTGCTGAGTGATTTACTGTCGATAAAACATATACTGATTGTGGTGTTCGTTCCCATTATACTGCTGCCTGTCGCGCTGTGTCATGACGGACAGGTAAGTACATGTATGTCTTATTAGTTGTTTTTTTTTTCGTTTCACCTCAGTTGTGGTCTAGTGGTAGAACGTCCACCACGGAAGCAGCAGGTCGTGGGTTCCATCCTCGGTCGGGTTATACTAAAGACTTAAAAATGGTATAAGAATATTATTTTTCTTGCTTAGCGCTCGGCATTGTATAGCTCTAGGTCTGGTCTACCCGGTATCAGTATAATGTGACCGGATGGGGTATGGCGGCATGATTTCCCAGTGTGGCAGAGCTCAGAATACTGTATCAATGAGACATCGTTGCGATATGACTAAAATACTGACGAAAACTACGCTTAACACCATAATGAAGCTACTAGGCTATAATTTGAGAAACGTTTTTCAGATTATTTCCTCCCAGATTGGTAGTAGGGGATCATATTCGGTGTAATTTAAAATGTGGATGTATCCTATTAAATATATATATCGGTTGAATTTCAATAAATACGCATTCTAGCCGTACTTTGAGTAGGTAGGTAGGTAGTAACAGTCACATCTTTTTCAAAGTCGTCATGCACTATTTACAGGTTTATAGCTGACTTGAGATAGAGAACGTATCAATCTTGTTGATACATCAATTAAATTTTACTGTTAATGACAAAAAAAACAATTAATTGAATAAATTAATTGTGAATATTTATAACATGACTGTTTTTGGAACGTTATTGTATGTCTTTGACGTGTGAAATAAAAACGTTATGCGAAATGATTAATTGCCTCTCATTTTTGTGAATGACCTTTAAAATAATGAATGAAATCGGATCGCGGGATACCGGAATTGGGGCGGGGCGTCAGCATTATTAGCCGAAAATTTGTGTTCTGAAATTGCAAATACGATAACAGTTCGGGAAAACCTAAATGTATGGTACGGTCAACGGAAGGGTGTAGAGCCTGGCAAGTGTCTGCATAACAAATTACTCATTATCTATTCAATCGTTTGGTGTCCTTAATGAAATTCTGAACACGATTGAATGGAGTGATATTATATTGTTATTATGTTCTGTAAGCGTTTCTTTAATATAACTCATTGAACCTTGGTCTGAAATTTAATTTAAGTTTTGTACCAAATTAAAGCTGATAAAAATGGTAAAAAATCTTGTTAATATTTTCTCCAGAATTTAAATAATTATGCGTTGAAAACGGAAAATGCTTTTAGATTTTTTAGACTTTTTTTTATCAAAACAGGTAGTGTCGAATCTAGTCGTTTGAAATATAATGGGTATTTTAAGAATATTTTCTTACAACTTCCTTTAAAAATTGGCTAAATATGAGAGAATGATCTCAAAAATAACTGTACGCGGTAGAGAAATCTCCATTCCTTTAAATTAAAAAAGAAATTTAAGTCATTGCAATATATCTTATATAAGAAAAAGGTCTCGAAAACAATACATCCGTATCATTATATCAGGTAATATCCGATGCCAGACTGCACCAGTAAATGGGTCTACTAATGCAGGTAATCTTATATGTCTGTACATCAGATGATGTACAATGTCGGATTGCACCAGTAAATGTGTCTACTAATGCAGGCAATCTTATATGTCTGTACATCAGATGATGTACAATGCCAGACTGCACCAGTAAATGGGTCTACTTATGCAGGTAATCTTACATGCCTGTACATCAGATGATGTACAATGTCGGATTGCACCAGTAAATGTGTCTACTAATGCAGGCAATCTTATATGTCTGTACATCAGATGATGTACAATGTCGGATTGCACCAGTAAATGTGTCAACTAATGCAGGCAATCTTTTATGTCTGTACATCAGATGATGTACAATGTCGGATTGCACCAGTAAATGTGTCGACTAATGAATGTTATCTTACATGTCTGTACATCGGATGTTGTACAATGTCGGATTGTAACAGTAAATGTGTCGACTAATGAATGTTATCTTACATGTCTTTACATCGGATGTTGTACAATGTCGGATTGCACCAGTAAATGTGTCTACTAATGAATGTTATCTTACATGTCTGTACATCAGATGTTGTACAATGTCGGATTGTACCAGTAAATGGGTCTAGTAATGTAGGTTATCTTACATGTCTGTACATCAGATGATGTACAATGGCGGATTGCACCAGTAAATGTGTCTACTAATGAATGTTATCTTACATGTCTGTACATCGGATGTTGTACAATGTCGGATTGTACCAGTAAATGGGTTTAGTAATGTAGGTTATCTTACATGTCTGTACATCAGATGATGTACAATGGCGGATTGCACCAGTAAATGTGTCTACTAATGAATGTTATCTTACATGTCTGTACATCGGATGTTGTATAATGTCGGATTGTACCAGTAAATGGGTCTAGTAATGTAGGTAATCTTACATGTCTGTACATCGGATGTTGTACAATGTCGGATTGTACCAGTAAATGGGTCTAGTAATGTAGGCAATCTTACATGTCTGTACATCAGATGATGTACAATGGCGGATTGCACCAGTAAATGTGTCTACTTATGCAGGCAATCTTACATGTCTGTACATCAGATGATGTACAATGTCGGATTGCACCAGTAAATGTGTCTACTAATGAATGTTATCTTACACGTCTGTACATCGGATGTTGTACAATGTCGGATTGTACCAGTAAATGTGTCTACTAATGCAGGCAATCTTACATGTCTGTACATCAGATGATGTACAATGTCGGATTGCACCAGTAAATGAGTCTACTAATGCAGGCAGTCTTATATGTCTGTACATCAGATGTTGTACAATGGCGGATTGCACCAGTAAATGAGTCTACTAATGCAGGCAGTCTTATATGTCTGTACATCGGATGTTGTACAATGGCGGATTGCACCAGTAAATGGGTCTTGTAATGTAGGTAATCTTACATGTCTGTACATCAGATGATGTACAATGTCGGATTGCACCAGTAAATGAGTCTACTAATGCAGGCAATCTTATATGTCTGTACATCAGATGATGTACAATGGCGGATTGCACCAGTAAATGAGTCTACTAATGCAGGCAGTCTTATATGTCTGTACATCAGATGTTGTACAATGGCGGATTGCACCAGTAAATGAGTCTACTAATGCAGGCAGTCTTATATGTCTGTACATCGGATGTTGTACAATGGCGGATTGCACCAGTAAATGGGTCTACTAATGCAGGCAATCTTACATGTCTGTACATCAGATGATGTACAATGTCGGATTGCACCAGTAAATGAGTCTACTAATGCAGGCAATCTTACATGTCTGTACATCAGATGATGTACAATGTCGGATTGCACCAGTAAATGAGTCTACTAATGCAGGCAATCTTACATGTCTGTACATCAGATGATGTACAATGTCGGATTGCACCAGTAAATGAGTCTACTAATGCAGGCAGTCTTATATGTCTGTACATCAGATGTTGTACAATGGCGGATTGCACCAGTAAATGAGTCTACTAATGCAGGCAGTCTTATATGTCTGTACATCGGATGTTGTACAATGGCGGATTGCACCAGTAAATGGGTCTTGTAATGTAGGTAATCTTACATGTCTGTACATGAGATGTTGTACAATGGCGGATTGCACCAGTAAATGTGTCTACTCATGCAGGTTATCTTATATAATCTTACAGTATAAGTATATGCAAATAAACGAAACACATGAAATCATCACGACGACATTGATTGCACAAATATACAAAGAAAACGACTCAATTGTTATATTTTTATCAATCAGCAATACCTTTAAATCATAATATATATTAAACAAGTTGTTTTGTCTATTTAAATTTCTTAACATATAGCTATTTTACCAAAACGAATTGCAAAATAGCTCGTTTAGCAACCATATGTTTGATTGTTTTACAAAACATTGTTAAAATAGATACACAATCGTTCGCGCATGCAAGCACGCCCGGATGCACTTATCATGTGGCACAAGATCAATCACGCTATATCTATAAATACTCAAGTATTGCGATATAAGATCATTTAATATATACATTATTAAATTAATATAACGTACAGTAGATTTATAAAGATATATCTATGTTCTGCCTTTAAAGTATTGCATAATTTTATTACAATCTATACTTAGCTTTTATAGTTTGTTTGGGGTTACAGTGTTAAATAGTTCTATAAACTTTCAAATATTAGGTTTTGTATAATAGATTGTTTTCGACAAAACCTCCTATCGTCATGAAACAATGGACATACTAAAAAATAATGGAACTCATCACCAATAGCATTACAGTTAAATGTACACTTTCGTTCATGTGTAGGCAAATTTTCCATCTGCCTACTTCTATAGATAAGTTATGATTTCTCATTATAAATGCAAGCAGCCGTTTACAATTATGTAAAAGCAGTAACTCGATGTATACGCGTTGTTAATAATATAGTTTATTAAACTTATATGTCTTCGTATTAGAAGTTCTACTTATTGAGTATACCAATTTTGTATGCAAACCCAAATAATAACTACTTCATGTGAGAGTGTACATCTCTGATTCTGGCGTTCATGTCCGTGTCTCTCACATGGTCTAGAGACCTTTCCCAAAGTTGTACTATATTTGAGTAGTTTTGTAATGAACTAGCCATGGCATTAGCTTTCAATATCAATCTTTTGGGGTATGACTGTCTTATACTCGTATTTGGGCTATTTCCTATAAAGAATCATCCGCTTTAAACTTATTAATTTGTTTAAAATTTGAGTTGTCGTAATTACTAATACACGTTGTTTTTTTAGATTTTCCCCAATCGGTATTCACGAAGAATATTTAGTGATATTTCAACTCAAAGTACTCAAAACATTTCCCTCAACGGTACATTAGCCGTCAAGCGAAGGCGTTGTATTCGTAGACGCCGACTGAGAAATGCCGTTCTTCTTCCTCGTTTTACATCAATAGCTTTTCAGATTCAGGCGTGATACAGTAGTATTGTTCCATGTCAGTCCGACATATAAATGCCTGCATTTAGCAAATACAGGTCTCAAAGTCCAATAAAAACTTGAAATAAGCAAAAACAAGAGCTGCACAGCAACATATGCTACTGGTGTCACGTTAGATTCACACGCACTCCCGATAGTCAACGCTTGTGGATCTGCCGTGGGGTCGTAAGTTTCACACGCGGAAAATCCCACGCATTTGTTACTGTTTTAAATCGACTATTGATATGTGTTTAAAGGTTATTAATCATTTGAAAACACTCGTCTTTGTTTAAACATATGTTGAACAGGCAAAGCACACACTGGGGTGTTATTTTACTCTTAAAACATACACTATTGACAATAGAAAATAGGTAGCAACTTTGAAAGTAAACTGGTATTTTGCAAAAAAAAGAACATTTCTTAAAAAGGATATTAGTATTTAAAATAATATTTTCTTTCTTATCGGAATAAATTTATTAGAGGATGACTAACACATACACCAAATTTCATTGAAATTGAAGTACTAGAAGTAAGTCAAATAGCTCACACACAGAGCTTACATACAAATGTGATAGACAAACGGACGGACGTTCTAACGAATGGGTAGTTAAGTAGCTTCTTTGCGCCCAGCTTATTACTTTAAAATTTAGCCACACAAAAGAAAAATGACACATAAAAGCTGTTTTTAAGTGTCAAAATTCAAAAACCGTTGTCTATGTATTGTATTAAAGTAGTTTCAATAGACATGTTCGGGTTTTTTGTATGTATATTTGGCAATTTAAACATCATCGTAAGAAACACACATTTCACTTATATATACATATTATATACATTAAAATGTTAGTCTTTTCCAACATAAATAAAAATATCTAATTAATTGATAATGCATAGAAAATACACACACAAAAACCCTGATAACGCACCATTCATTGCTCATTTACGTTTTAAAAAAATGTGATGAAGTACCATCCACTACGTCTTTGTTGTACTGGTAGTGAAATTCGATTGAGATTTACTTTTTAAAACATCGTATGGTTAAATCTAAATTTCTTTTATATGTGTTTTTCTTTAATAAAAGCGTTTTAAAGACACAAACTATTGGAGTAAATAATAACCGTAACATCTCCCCCCGCGAAACTCACTAGACTGCATGATTTGATCCCCTACGTTTTGACTCGCTGTGAAGGATGTATTGGGTTCGATACTCGTTGGAGATTCGCTTTTAAATACATCTAAGTGTTGTGTATGTGTGGATGTATGTTTAAAATTCAGCAGGCAGTGGTTTTCGGGGCGGTTCCCAGTATACCAATAGCGGCATAACTGTTAAATTACCGCCACCAGTGGGGGAGGAACACTCTTCCAACACAATACTCCCAGGTTGCCTCTTTCACCAATAACTGAAGTGCTATAACGACCATTAAAGTAACGTTAACTAGGGTCGTGGCTAAAAACTAGGGTCGTAGGTTCCTCCGTCACCGAGTGGTTTAAGCCGCCGTCTCAATATCACTTACCTCTCACAGATCGTAGGTTCCGCTCGCTCCAGAAAGAAAAATGTGAGAAAGTTTGCCAGTTGCATGCTACATGCGGAAAGGTGGTGGTTCAACTTAGTTTATTTTGATCTAGATAGCCGCAATTCATGCTAAATATTACAAAGACCCTCCCAGGGGGGTGGGGGTCCTGTTCCCTGGATCTCTTAAAGTAATGCCTTTTGTTTCCCAGATCTCCAAAAGTATTTGCGAAAGTTCCCCAAAGTATTTCCACTGTTCCCTAGATCTTCAAAAGTTTTAAACACAGTTCCCTGAAAGTACCAAATAGTGTTCCCTTAAGTAAAACGTCTAATATAGTCTTCTCTATTATTATTTACGCATCGTCATAATAATCAAAAGCCATGCACTTCTTTTCCTGTCCTTTCTGCAGGCAGATCAGGCTCATCCTCTGCCTCTCATCTCTGTATGTCAAACGTCTTGACAAGGGCTGTTTGAGTATGAACGTAATCCTCATCAAGTTCAATGAATCCGTGTTTAACTTCACTAGAGAGGACATATAGGCCGATGATATATTCAGGAAAATGCCCAAATTTGACTCCGGGAACATCTACAACCCTTTCAGAAGACCCCCATAGTTACAATGCTTCATGTAAAATGTCTTAGGTCTATGGCTTGAACTTTCGGAGAAAAGGTGTTTTTTAAGTTTCCTTAAAAATGTGCTTGTAAGCCCTGTGGCAGGGGGCATTTGTGGTTCAATCACGCTGGTTCAAGAACTTGACCGAGATTTTGTGATTATATAAATGCTGTGCAAGTTTGGTCAAGATACGTTGGGATGCTATCACGTCTATAAGAAACAGGATAACGGACGGACGACGGACACTTTACCACAACATAAGCCCTGCTGGCCTTTGGCAAGAAGAGTCAAAGAAGAGATCGAGGGAAGGACAGAAGCGTCAAAAAAATAACAGCTGAAAGGTTAATTTACAAAAAGCAAAATATAAACATAAATAATTGACATTATTGTGTAAACACGATCTAATAAATAAAAAAAAGTTAGATGCCGGTTGTGATTGAAAAAAAAGAGTTACATGTAGCCACTGCACAATTATGCCTGTTACCGTCAAAACTGTAAGTATATCTTTGTTAGGAATTAAAATCCAAAATTTATTTCGGGTACATACGAAACATTTATTTTTTAACAAAAAAAGGTAGTCTTGATTTAACAAATATGTTAATTAAACAACACGCAATAAAAATAGTATTATAATCTGCAGAAAGATGAAGAAGTAAGTTTAAAATTGGGCTATAAAGAGAAAATGATCACAATTAAATAACATTAAGAGTAAAAATTCTTCATTTCTTTAAATTTAAAAAAGAAAAATTAATTTCCCAAATTTACAATCAAGCCCTTTCTTTTGATACCATAATCACAAAAATATGTTGTTTGATTTTGGAGGAGTTGTGTTTCCATGATTTGGAAAATACCACGTGGTCTAGTGGTAGAGCACCGAACCCATGATCGAAGGGACGCGGGTTCGATCCTCTGCCACAGCTATGTGTGATGTCCTTGAGCAAGACACTCTTTCCACATATGCTTAGTACTGGTTTTACCCAGGAAGACTTCGAGAGTGATTTGTCTAAGTTGTAAGAACTTGTTTTACAATCGAAGTAAAATAAATAAGTTTAAACTAAACTAGAAAACGCCAAATGTGCCAACTGAAATTTAGGCAAATGCCTCCAGTTGCCTATCTCTGTCGAGGCCCGTAGCTACTCTGAGGCAGAGGGAGGCCGGTGCCTCCCTGTTTTAGGGTTAGGTATGAAAACACTTTGAGGCACTATATTCAATGCGTTTTTTTTTGTATTTTAAAACTAAATAGATTATAATATAGCATTACTATAGTATTCCCTAGTACAATAGAACTATAAGAAATTAATTTGAACCTCTGTAGACGCTGTTGTCGCAGGCGGAGTACGTAGATATATAACGTAACGGTTCGGAATCTTCAATGCATCCAATCAGCTTCGCGACTTTTTGTTATCGGAGATAATCGAACATTACCGAGTATTACTGGAGGAGTGTTCAGATGAGACGGAACAAATTATTTTTATAACTGTTGAAAGCTATATCATACATGCTGTAAATACAATTTGTGAAAAATGTTGTAATATGTTGAAAATTTGAAATAAAAAAAGAAACACCAATACAAAATTACAAGCGATTAACAAAACAGCGAGAAAGCGGTTGGTTTATATTAAGTGGATTTGCAACTAGACTGGACATGAAAAGCACACTTGGTTGCCCAAAATCTACTCTATATAAAATGGTATTTCCCCCACTCCTATTCCTATCCAATATGGTATAACTGCCAGGAATGTACATATCTACTATCTTTACATTTACATTTTCAAGAATATCTAAAACAAATGTTTTAAAAATTGATTAGGATTATGTCATTTTCATTTTTACATTTTTTTCACTGTGATTCCTCAGAAACCTGGGGGGCGGCGGAGGGGTGGGAGGAGAGGTACAGTGAAGTTAAAACATCAACAACAACAATTTTAACATGGCGAATGATAGTATCGTTATTTCAGCCTCACTACACCCCGATATTGTATCTAATTTTATTTTTATGGGTGGCAATACACTCTTGAATGTATATTGCAATTTCACCAAGCTTAACTGATTTTTTTCAAATTCCCAGAGTATTTTAGAAACTAGGCTAAGTTCAGCACCGTTGAACAGCAAACAAGTTTTATATCTGGTTCCCATAATTCGTTGCGTGTTGTGTGCTAATTTGAGGTTGAGCCAGTATCCAGAAAAAAATATGTTGGCTAACGTTTAACCGGACTGAACGCAGTCTTGGGATTTGCTACACTATTTTTTGATATTGTACGGATAATCAAAATATGATTATGTACGATATGAACATGATGTGTGGGCTGTCCGGACGTGGAGTTACTCATATTAGAAATAAACACATCTTAACATATTGTTGATATAAAATTTATTATTATATTAAAATATAAACATAGAACATATTGTATATAAATGCTAAAGCTTTTATTTTAGATAACAAAACATATTTAATTATAATCATGTCGATATATGTTTTTTTTCTCGTATTTACATTTAGCATAATTATACGTATTGTTATTTTCAGTTTTGAGTCACGTTTATGTTTTTATCAACAACATATACATGCAGTGCTGCCATGATTCTTAACTTCCATGATATTTATTTTACTTCAAGTTCTTACAATTTATACAAATCACGCTCGAAGACTTACTGTGTATAACCAGTACTTAAGCATATGCGGAAAAGGTGTTTTGCTAAAGGAAACCATGCACGTCCGGGGGAGGTATCGAACCCACCACCTTCCGATCCTGGGTTTGGTGCTCTGCCACGCCTTAACGTAGTTAAAAGGAGATATATGGTGATATATTTTCACTAAAAAGAAGAAGTAAATATTCAGTTTACGAAGAAATAAGATCTGGTGCTTTTTACGTTGCTGTACTGACCCTGCAATCATGTAAACGTCTGCACCTGTAAACAGTTACATAATATTTGTCTTGTTTTACTATGTGAATTTACTGTGCGTATTGGAAGACTGGTCTTTTATATTCTAAATGAAAGTGCTTCTTTTTATTCTGCAACTCCTTACCAATATTGAATTTTAGCCACAATCATTACCACTACAATCACTCCTACCACTACCACTACCATTGCTATTATAAATACCATTTACAATTATATTAGCATTACCATTACCACAACTACTGCCACTGTCACTACTACAACCACCATCACAACAACTACAATATTAACTGCCACGACCAATGACACTGTCACTACCACTACACCTACCGATACAATTACCATTATCATTATCACAAACACTATCACCACTACTTCCACCATCATAAACAATATCACAATCATAACTACCATGACTACCATTACCACTACTATTAAATAGACATAAAGAATTAACCCATTCATTTGGCATGAAGAATGTATCATTTAGAACTAAGAAATAGAAAGTTATAATTACGTGTATGTAATGAGTTACTGATTATGTTAATAAGAAGACATATTCAAGTTACACAATTTCAACTATTTATTGATATTAAAATCGTCACTTCTTCTTAATGAATGTGTTTTATTTACACGTATAATGTTTACTCTTAATGTAAATTATCCTGATATTGGTAAGTTGTTATATTTATGATGTAAGTGTCCCATTAAAGCTATACTTTGAATGCCAATTATGCTTTTACTATACTCTGTTATGTTGTAACTGTGTTATGTTGTTACTCTGTTATGTTGTTACTCTGTTGTGCTGTTATTATATTATGTTGTTACTCTGTTATGTTTTTTTTTGTTATGTTGTTACTCTGTTATGTTATTACTATATTATGTTGTTACTTTGTTATGTTGTTACTATATTATGTTGTTACCCTGTTATGTTGTTACTATGTTGTTACTTTGTTATGTTGTTGCTCTGTTATGTTGTTACTCTGTTATGTTGTTACTATGTTATGTTGTTACACTGTTATGTTGTTACGATGTTATGTTGTTACTCTGTTATAATGTGACTCTGTTATGTTGTAACTATATTATGCTGTTACTCGGTTATGTTGTTTCTCTGTTATGTTTTTACTCTGTTGTGTTGTTTCTCTGTTATGTTGTTTTGATGCTATGTTATTACTCTGTTATATTGTAATTCTGTTGTTATACTGTCACGCTGTAACTTTGGTATGTTGTTTTTCTGTTATGTTGTTACACTGCCATGCTGTTACTCTGTTATTATGTTTTTCTGTTATTTTGTTACTCTGTTATGTTGTTATCCTGTTATGTTGTAATTATGTTGTTTTATTGTCATGCTGTTACTCTGTTATGCTTTTTACTCTGTTATGCTGTTACTCTGTTATGTTGTTATTCTGTTGTTACTCCGTTATGTTGTTACTCTGTTATATTGTTTCTCTGTTATGTTGTTACTCTGTTATGTTGTTACTCTATTATGCTGTTACTATGTTATGTTGTTACTCTGTTATGTTCCTATTCAGTTATGTTGTTACTCTGTTATGCTGTTACTATATTATGTTGTTACTCTTTTATGTTGCTACTCAGTTATGTTGTTACTCTGTTATGTTGTTATACTGTTGTTACTCAATTATGTTGTTACTCAGTTATGTTGTTACACTGTCATGCTGCTACTCTCTTATGTTGTTTCTCTGTTATATTGTTACTCTGTTATATTGTCACTCTATTATGTTGTTACTCTTTTATGTTTTACTCTGTTATGTTGTTAGTGTGTTATGTTTTACTCTGTTGTTATTCTGCCATGCTGTTACTCTATTATGTTGGTACTCTGTTATGCTGTTACTCTGTTATGTTGTTACTTTGTTATGTTGTTACTCTGTTATGTTGTTACTTTGTTATGATGTTACTCTGTTATGTTGATATTCTGTTATGTTGTTGCACTGTCATGCTGTTACTCTGTTATGTTGTTTCTCTGTTAAATAGTTACTCTGTTTTATTGTTACTATGTTATCTTGTTAACCTTTGAAGTTGTTACTCTGTTTTGTTATGTTTGTTACTTTGTTACATCGATTCTCCATGATTTATATTGAAACTTTGGCTTTAATAAAAGCTCAAAACATGCGTGTACTTCATGTTTCTGTAAATGGTACCTTTTTCAGTAAAGGAAAAAAACATTCCTGTGAGGGTGCTATTGAAAATTGTTAACTGATAAGATAATATTGCTTTAAATTACGGGCTCAGTGTCTAAAAAATGTTCATCTACATTCGTTTTTACAATCTTGGTTCATAGCAGGAATGCATCTTCCACATAACTAGTAGGAAAAACAATGCAGTGACACCCTAAGATTTGATTAATCAAAAGTCCTCAATTGCTCATAAATGCATACATATGTTAAAATCCTTCACAAGTCACTTTTAATAAAAGTGATGCTATCTCAGATTTTGCTCTATTAATCGACATCAAGAAATCAAAGTTAATATTAACCATTTTGAAAACTCTTCAGTTCGAATTACATTGAACGATTTTGAGTGCAAGAATCATGTTACCGTGACAATAAAAGGGAGGTCACTGTGTAATGATACACAGGAGCATTGCTATATATCGTTACAATGCAGTGTTATTATTGTGCTGTTAATTAAACATAACATATGACCTATGAGATTTCAAAACAATAATTATAATTTTGATCTAGATTTAATATATTTTTCAGGAATCTTCATGCGCCTACGTCATGATGGTCATGGCCGTCTTCTGGGTCACAGAGGCGCTGCCAATCAACGTGACAGCGTTACTTCCGGTATTCATGTTTCCATTGGCGGGAGTGATGTCAGGCGGTGACGTGGCAGCGGTATTCTTCAATGTAAGACACAGAAATAAGTATAAGTTTGCGTTTATTAATTTTTTTTACGGAATAGAACACAAAACGACCGTAATGAGCTTGATAATTTTCTACCAACGGCTTGTATATCCAAATAAAGTGTCACAATTGCAGATTTCCATTTAATTACAGTGTACACTCAAATAAATCCTACGACAGCACCATCCTAGTGAAACTACCCATTTACACATCGTTACATGTATGTCATGTGAACACCGAGAATTATCTGGACTAACTCAGCTGAGAGTCGTTTCCCAGCGATACGGACATGTTAACGACATTTTTTTAGGTACAGTGTAGTCCAGTTCTATTTGTGTACTGGTCAAGTGATTAATTCATGCTTGAAATATTGCTGACTAATGAATATTCTTAGTTATAACGTAATGCTCATCGAAACACGTGAATACTATAAAATTGAACTGCAATACGCATCGTCTGCTATAACGACATATAAAAAGATGCCACTGTGATTATAGACAGCATTAGAAATGTCAATTGCGCAACGATAATTATGTATTAAGAATGTCTTAGGTTTTGTACATAATCACTTGTAATTATGCACATCTAATATTGCTTAGTGGTTTAAATGGAAAGTTTTATTCCACATTATTGTCACTCATAACATAAATTGATTATAGCAAACTATGCAGACACTGTAACACTTACGTGTGCAAATCCCACAAATTTGCGTTTTTCTCACTGTTGTTTGCATCTAAACAACAACGTTTTTGTTGTTAAATGACATGTAAATGTAGTTAGTGTAAATCTTAATTGTGTCTTTCTTATGCAGAACTTGAGTAATCATTGTGGGTTAACTCTGACGCACAATTGATATCTACATACATGTAAAATGATTTACTAACATACAGCAACACAGTTTACATCTACTACAGTAGTAACTGATGAATACACGCAGGTTCAGTGGTTATACTGACAAAGCAATTAAAGCAATCACTTATGTCCATTTATTTTTATTGCCAATGGTTATACCCATACAGTATTTTTTTTATGTGTATTCAATTATAAGTTTACGACGTCAATACTTACTTTACTAATAATTATGTTTTGTTTATGGAATTTCATACACATGCATAGCAATAAGTTACTAGTATAGATTCTTGGACCTCTCTCCACCATGCAATGTAGCACCGCCACAACTGTGTGGTCTATACAATAAGATACAGTATGCTACATACGGTTGTACATAAATAAGTATTGCTATTATGTACGTGATTTAAGTCAATAGCTGTACCTGCCTTATTCAGCATGTATTTATTTTCACACTCATTTGCCACGTTCTGCACTACGATACACATACAATTTATTACATCATTCGAGTAATCTTTATTATATCGTATATTTGTATTTTGTTTTCGGCAATAGCACCATAGTTCTTCTTATACACTCAATTCTCTCACTCTCTTTCTGTACACTATCGGGAGATAGCGAGGTTGGTAGACATTTTGAACCTCAGCATATAACTCTTCTCATCATCGCTTGTTCGTTCGGCATTACATCGGGTTTCTTCTGTATTTACTGGGTATTTCTAGCTTAACATTAATTGTCATTAACCCTAGTCATGCCTCATTATCGCCTTCGCTCAAAGTTTTGCTTCTTTTTGGTTCGCTTCTAATTTTTTGCCACCTTTACTAACATACAATATTTGTGTTCTGTAAAATCTAATATAATTGTCTCATGTAACTCCACCCTTCTCATTCAATTTCCACATCGACGTTTGATCATGGGTAGCAAACTTCAGTCTAATGCGCTTTTCAGTTCCATCTCATGTGTATGTCTTATTGTAATCACGTTTGCCTCGTGAAGTATTTTGTTATCAGCTGGGGACGTACATCCGAATCCATGACCAGCCTTATCAGTCACCTTTCAGTAGTTCACTACAATGTACAAAGCCTGTATCATAAGGTTGACTTACTAGCAGCTGACTTGGGGTCCTCCGATGTTTGTACCTTTTCTGAAACTTGGCTAAACAACGACATCTCCACTGACGACTTAATTTTCCTTGGTTTCACAAATAAATCCGTAAAACCGTTTTGGCGATAACCAAGGTAGGGTAAATATCTATGCCAAAGATCATATCGCCACATTAGTGCAATAAGGTACCAAGTGTATATGAAATAAGAAGGCACATGGTACCTTATCGCACCAATTGGGCGATATAAACTTTATCAGAAAACAAGACCCTAGGTTCCCGATGTCGAATGCATTTGGCTGGAATTTAGGCTATGCAGCAAAAGAGGGTGTTAATTGGTATATTTAATTATCCCACAAGCTCAGGTGCCAACTATCTTATTCTTATTGAAAATTCTGTTGGACTTGCTATTGATACAGGTATTAGAGATGTAATCATTACAGGTGATTTTAATATCAATATTTAGATCGAAAGCTCTCGTAGGAAAATTGACTCGCTGCGCCATGAGTTTGGACTGAACAAATGTATCGAAGAACCAACAACTTTCACAGAACATTCTTCCACTATTAAAGATCTTTTCGTTTCTAACCAGTCGTCACTTGTCCTTTTGGGCGTTGGTGACCCTTCCTCCAACAAAATATTCGGTATCATTCTCCAATCTATGGTTTGTTCAAATTCTGTAAACCCATTTCCAAACCTTTTACGCGTACATATTTAGAGATACAACGATGCAAATTTTGATCTGCAAAGACAGAAAATGACAGATGTTGATAAAGACGGAATGAAAAACGAATATGTTAATGTGTATACTTCTAATGTAACATCCGTTATTATTGATATATCTCACCAGTGTATCCCAAACAAGAAAGTCTCTAGTAACCATAAAGTCCAGTAATATTTCGTCTTGTGACTGGTGGCGAATTCTAAAATCTTTCATATCTCCTTCTATGTCTTTATCAATACCATATGTTCGACAACCAGGAAAAAGAAAAAATCTTGAATGACTTTTTTGTACAGCCTTCTCAGATCGATGACTCAAACATTCAACTTCCGGATTCTCCGATTGAATAGGCTCCACCGATTCTGGACCCTTTTGTTTTACATCCATCGGAAGTTATCGATGTTATTAAGTGTTTGGATGTTGACAAAGCTTCCGGTCATGATGGTATCACCACCGAATTGTAATCGAAGCATATGATCAGCTTTCTGCTGCCCCTCTTTGTGATCTTTTCAATGCCCTTCTTTGCTATTCTACAATACCCACAACATGAAAACTCTCAAACGTGTGTCATTTTTAAGAAAGGTAATCCTTCTCTACTTTCTAACCATTTCTCTTCTTAATAGTACGGAGAAAGTCTTCGAAAGAACCCTATTCAAACATCTGTTCAATTTCTTCCACGATACTAAATATTTCACTTGCTCTCAGTCTGGTTTCATGGCCGGACACTCAACTGTGAACAAATTGGCCTATCTTTATGATACTTTTTGCAGCGCTCTCGATAAAGAAAATGAAGTAAGGGTTATTTTCTTTGACATAAACAAAGCTTTCGATAAGGTTTGGCACCGGGGTCTTCTTAATAAGCTTTAGCGTCCGGGTATACGCGGGAATTTGTTGCGTTGATTTTCTAACTATCTCGCAAACAAATGCCAACGAGATGATACCTCCCCACGGCGTAATCAAGCATCGCTGAAATACAAGCCGGTGTCCCTCAAGGTTCAATCATTGGCCCTCTGGGTTTCTTGGTATTTATCAACGACATTGTCACCGATATTGGATATTTTTGCAGACGATGATCGTGAATTATCACATGCAGCAGCTACTCAACTATAACATGATATCAATAGAATATCGGAACGGGCCGACAAATGGCTTGTCAGCTTCAATCCAACTAAATTAGAACCTCTTGTCATTTCACGTAAAAGGCCGAAACCAATCCATTCACCCATCACCATAAACAACTATATAATTCCTTCTGTTGACAGTCACAACAATCTCGGGGTAGTGATTTCGAATGAATGCATGGCATCAGCAGATCGGCCTGATCAAACCAAGGTCTGGAAAAGAATCAACATTATGAAACGGTTGAGATACCTTTATTTTTATGTTATTTATCTTTCATTCATTCGTCATATTATGGAGTATTCAAATGGACAACTGTCAATATGAGAAGGATGCTGTTGAAAAATTCAAAACAGGACTACCCGTATTGTCACCGGTGGTACCAAACTATGCTCTATTCGTTTTTTACAGCTAAAAACAGGTTGGGAAACATTATGTGAAAGGCGGCGCAAACAAATACTTTTTCAAGATGAATAACAGACTTGTCCCTGGTTACCTATCGTCCCAAGTACCAGATACGGTTAACCAGGCTACACAAATGTGGTTGAGAAACGACGTCAATTTCCGTAACATCCGTAGCAGAATTGTCCAATATACAAACTCCTTTCTTCCGTCTACTATGGAACGCCCTTCTCAACGAGGCAAAAGAGATCAGAACTCACGACTCCTTCAAGTCCTACATAATACCAACAAACCTAAACCAAAAACCTTATTCTATATTGGTGCCTGTCGAGCACAAGTACTACACACCCGACTTAGAACTGACTGCAGCGGTCTCAACCAACAATTATTTGCCGAAAAATATAACTAACTAGCCTCTGTATAACCGCGGTGTCATCGAAACAACATATCATTTTATGTGCCTTTGTCCCAACTTCACCGATATCAGAACAGCGCTTCCCGACAATAGAAGACGTCTAGCGGATATCTCGCTCAAGATTCTTCTTTGTGGTGACGATGATATAAGTGTCCAACAAAACAAGGCAATATTTGACGCTGTAGGTCTCACTACACAGTTGAATTTTGTTCTTTGTTCTATATAAAATAAGGCCTAGTATTTCCATGGTAAAAAACAGAATTTCACAAAGAAATTTTTTAAAGTTTATTTTATCATAACAGGAATGTAACCCACATAAAAATAAACAATAACTGGTAGCTTGTTCAGGTTGCTTTTTTAAAAAAGAGGGTGCAGTGATAACCAGAGATGTTTAGAAAAAAAGAAGTCTTCAAATTCTCATTAATATCTGCATATGTTGAAATCCTATAAAAGTCACCTTTTTAACACCAGTGATGTCTTATTGCAGTATATGCTATACCAACTTTTGCTCTACTCATATGCAGCAAGAAATCACAAAGAATATGAACCATTTTGAAAATATTTCAAAAACAAACTATATAGGCCTTGTTTCTGAGCGTAAGAATCATGTTACCGTGGGGAAAAAAGGACGTTACTGTGTAGTGAGACGACATCGCTTTATTCTAGTGTTTAGGCGTTTTAACAATTAGAACAGCTGAGCATGTTCAGGTTTAATAACACACACCAACCTCAACCCCCCTTACCACCCATCTTTTTCCGCAATTACTTCTCATACACTTAATTTGTAAACAAAAGTAGTATTGTATTAGTTCTGAATATTTGTTCTAACATACTAATAAGTATTTCCAAATTAATTGTTATAGCCTAATATGTAATAGCAATATATATACAATTTATGTATTTTCATACAAAATACATGACACAGACCTGGCTTCAAAACACTAACTCTAAGAAGCGTACTTGTAATCATAAATTAACAGATTAATTACTATTTAATCTTTACTAATTCAGTGTTATCACATAATTTCAATGTTGTTTTGGCTCTCTTTTAGCTACATTTTATAAGTAAATAATAACTGGTTATTTCTGTTAAATACGGTCGTACATCCCATGCTTGTCATCTTTGTATATAATTAATTTATAAGGAGAGGAACTCATTAGTTTATTAAATCGTTCCGATCCTTTTCATATTGTTAGTAAGTAAGTAGGTAGGTAGGTAGGTAGGTAGGTAGATAGGTAAGTAAGTGTAAGTAAGTAAGGAAGAAAGGAAGGAAGGAAGGAAGGAGGTAGGTAGGTAGGTAGGTAGGTAGGTAGGTAGGTAGATAGGTAAGTAAGTGTAAGTAAGTAAGGAAGGAAGGAAGGAAGGAAGGAAGGAAGGAAGGAAATATTTTATAACATGAAATGTATATATAATTTTTAACAATACACCCGGCCCAATGGACCTTTAAGTCACCTATACATATAAATAATTATATTATTTCACATGAAATTATGCTTGCAATTAAACATCATCAAAAAATAAATAAAATATCTAAGGTAATTACATAACAACATATTAATTACCGCTGTTTGAAAAGTCATTGATTATATAATATACTTCTTCTTCTCATGTAAGCCTTAACAATATATTTAGCTTCTTTTCTGGGAAGTTTTAACGTGTGTGACAAGATATACAAATTTATCAATACCATCCATACCATTAAACTGTATATTTGAAAACTGTTCATTGAAAATGTCTGCTCTAATATCATTGAAAAATGAACATTGGATCATAAAATGATTTTCATCTTCAATCTGAAGTAGATTATAAAGTGTGCAGAGTCTTTGCTCTCGCAGCCCACCGACATATCGAATATTGTATGTATGATTGTAAATTGTTTTACAAAGATGTACATCGTGAAATAAATATATTTAAACTAAATGTTTATCAGACATGTATCAATATTATTAAATAATTATTAAAATGACTATTTGCAGCTAAATGTAGTAACAACAATTGAAACTAATTTTAACTAATCAAGTGAACTCAGTGAATAGCCAAACACATGATCGGATAGAACTTGATCGACAAACAAGATATTGCTCAATGCATAAAATAAAATTAAAACATGTCTGTATTTGTTAAACTGTTCATGGCACTGGTGACAAGCTGTAAAGCCCGCCACAGGGTAATGAAAACACAATCCACAATGTATTATTCATTTAACTACCATTATGGTAGTCATGACGAGCCGCAAAGTCCACGTCTACCGGTGCCAACCATAGAGGTGAGTATGCGTTCTCTCTGGTACTGAAGCCGTGGCGGAGTGAAATTGTTTCATGTGACTGAACTTTCTATTCAAACTTGTTGAAGATTAACGTCCGTTTCTGAAATTATAAAATAAAACAGCAACAGAACATAGTTAATGTGGGAGTAGGTGGGGTTTCATTTTACCTTATTAACCGAGCCACAATTTGCACAACCACAATGTGCTTATCAGAAATTAAAAAGGAAGTGGAGTAGTGGATAGTTTCTATATGGTTCTTTTATCAATTGATTTAATCTTTAAACGATCAAATTTTAATACTTAAAAACGTTAAGCATATGTCATGCAAAAATATATTTATCTATTTTGAATTTCAAAACATTGAAAGTTGATTAACAAGGTTTGTCTTATCAAATGAAAAAAACACGATGGACGCTTACATGTTTTATATAATGTTTTTTTCCTGTTTTATCTAGAGTACAACCCTGATGTTTACAGGCGGAATGATGGTGGCAGTCGCTATAGAGCAATGGCAGATACACAAGAGGCTAGCGTTACGGATCATGCTTCTGATTGGTTCAAAGCCTATTTGGTAACCTTGATTTGAAATTGTATCATGATAGTTGATTGTTAATAGTTTGATTCAATCACAGTATTACCGTTTTTTAAAGAACTTCTAATAGCATATATTTAGCTTGAAATGTGAGTTCACGCTATATTATATCATATTAATATCATTTAAATGCATGGTTTAAAATTGAAAAAAAATGAAATAAGGAAAAGATAAATACATAAACAAAGGTTTACACGGCAGTATTATGAAGTACTATGGCAAATGGCAATGTTGCCCGATTCTTCAATCAGAAATTTTATACATCTCGTTACATTTATTTTCAAAGAAGGAATTGTCAAGACATTAATCCTTTCGAAAAGCAAGTTGAAGATGATCAAGACTATATATTGATGTGTTTATAAGGAAGATGATCAAGACTATTTGTTGATGTATTTATAAGGAAGATGATCAAGACATTTGTTGATGTGTTTATAGGGAAGATGATCAAGACTATTTGTTGATCGGTTTATAAGGAAGATGATCAAGACTAGTTGTTGATGTTTTTATAAGGAAGATGATCAAGACTATTTGTTGATGTTTTTATAAGGAAGATGATCAAGACTATTTGTTGATGTGTCTTGCCTATAATAATAATAATAATGATTTGTTCCCGCAGGTTGATGCTGGGATTGATGCTGACGGCTTGGTTCCCATCTTGCCTATAATAATAGTAATGATTTGTACCCGCAGGTTGATGCTGGGACTAATGCTGACGTCCTGGTTCCTGTCCATGTGGATCAGTAATACCGCCACCACCGCCATGATGCTCCCCATAGCCAGCGCCATCTTGGAACAACTGCGGAAAACAGAAAACTTGACACAAGGTAGTTTAAATGTCGTCAGAGCTTATATCATACGTGGTTAAGTTTGAGATGTGGCAGTCTTTGCGAATTTCGCGAATATCAGCATATATGAACTATTCCATTGGACCGCCACTAAAAGTTCGTACTTGTATTTTGTTGATTCCACATGGACCGCCATGGTGTTTACTTTTACACACTTCATCGATAATGACAAACTTATATCACATAGAGGGAATGTATCCATTCATAAAAATTTAATATTTACTTCACAATGGAGCTGAAATAAATATTGTATGTAAGCTTAGCAAATGCTTGCTGTAGAATATTGTAATTCAACACTCGTCCTCGTATCGAAACCCTACTTCGTATAACGTGAGGAGTGCAATAATCAGATACATCTCACAATCCATTGGACGCTTTAACAGAAGTATACATAATATAAATATATTTATAGATTAAGATGAAAGCGTTCCACTGGGTGTGACAATCCATTGGACGCTTTAACAGAAGTATACATCATATAAATATATTTAAAGATGAAAATAAAAGCGTTCCACTGGGTGTGACAATCCATTGGACGCTTTAACAGAAGTATACATCATATAAATATATTTATAGATGAAGACGAAAGCGTTCCACTCGAGGTGACACGTGACACACGATCTGATAATGTCGATCTTTGTAATGGATCGTACAGAGATGCATTAGACCAAATGTAAGTATTTTTATGTATCAGTATTGCATCAACTGACATTGTATATATCAGTACAACTTTTCAACTACACAAACCAATTATATTGTTTTTGATCGCCTACCGAAGTGATTGCAAATTTATTTGACATGAAAGATGTGCAAGGAAATTTACTTACACAAAAAAAAAGGAATATAGTTCGTTAGTATGTGATATGTATACGTCATTTTGAATCTAAATCACTTCAATATTTGATCCTATGTCCCAGGATCAGAATGATAAGGTTGAACTATGACCATATACATGTTTTTCATATATTAAATATAACAGATACTATAATTGTAAAACTTGATAATGGTATGTATCAGCGAGATGAACGATTAATTACTTTGTAAGGCATCATTGCACAGTTACGCCCCCTTTTTGCCACAGTTACTCGAGTCTTGCATTTAAAAATGTTCTATATAATTTGGTTTGGAATATTTTCAAAATGGTTCAAAGTGGCTGTTATTTCTTGCTACAAATAAGTAGAGCAAAATTTGGCATAGCATATACCACAATAAGAATTCACTTTGATGTAAAAGTAACTTGTATAGGATTTTAACAGTTGCATGTATTTATGAGCAGATGAGAACTTTTTTTAAAAAAAAAAAAGGTTGTCAAAGATGATTAACCTATCCATTTTTGTGCATTATTAAATGTGGATATTCTTGCTAAGAACGACTTTACAAAAGGTTATATGTGAATTATATTTTACCATGGAAGTCCTAGACTTTATTTTTATATAGAAAAAAATGAGAAAAATTCAACCCTGTAGAGAGACCTGAATATATTCATTCTTATGTTACGAGTATTATGCTCAATGTTAAAAGTTAATTTTCTCCGTGACTTGTTAGTGACACAATGGACATGGAGGTTGTAGTGAAAATTGACAAAAATGGCCACCAGAACAACAATTGCAATGGTACCGTCAATAGCGACAATGACGTCAACAGTATCAGTATCAACAATGCAAATGACGTAATATCTGGCGATCAAAATCTGGATGAACGGTTAGCCAGATTGGGCAAGGGGATGTATCTGTGTATTGCGTACGCAGCTAATATAGGAGGAACCGGTACTATGACAGGGTCTACTCCAAATCTAGTTCTGAAAGGTCAAGTTGAAGTGTACGTATATGTCATATACATCTGGTTTTAAATTCAGGAGTGAAAAAAGGACATATTTTAACACTATCTCTTCCTCTGATTTAATTTGTTGGTGCGATTAGGTTTGTGGTGTCGTCGTTAGCAAATGGTTTAAGACCTTTAAAATCATCGTATACGGTCACAATTGTAAAAATACTCTCAGTATACATAACCCGAAATTATTGCATCAGATAAATAACAGATTTATATTCCTTGAACATTCACTATATTAATCTTTTACAATGATATAAATATGTGTCCCAGAAATAACGGGCAAAGCAATTGGTATCATTTTAATCAAACCCGTGGTCCATTGGTAGATAATCGAACCCACGATCGGAGGGTCGTGGGTTCGATCCTTGCCAAGGCTATGTGTGATGTCCTTGAGCAAGACACGATTTCCGCATATGCTTAGTACTGGTTCTACCCAGAAAGACTTCATGCTTTGTTTAAGTTGTAAAAACTTGTTTCTCGTAGTAAGATAAATAAGTTTAAACTTACTGTATATTTAGACAAAAAAGACAGATGCGCATTAAAATGAATTCAGATACGTTCAGTTCATTGTAATACCTTAGGGATTGATGTGTTTTTTCCAAAGCAATAATCAGGGTTATGTTAAATGCAGATACTCAGGATATATACAACACAGATACCTCAATAGAAACAAGGTCATACAAGGTCATACGCAAGGTAATACAATAAATATAACAATCTAACCGTCATTGTCAGTAATCTGATATTCACCAATAAATATTGTAGAGTATAAACAGTGTCCCTTACAAACAGAAATAAATTTCATCATAAATTATTAATTGCATTTGCATATGCATATTTATAATTTATTAAAATAACAGCGTTTTTTGGTAAATTATTCTTTCCTTTTTTTAACAGGATTTACGAGAAATTGGGACAAGACTGTCCACTTACATATGGGAATTGGCTATTGTTTGGTGCTCCAACGTCTCTGGTGATTGTTGTTTTATCATGGATGTGGCTGCAGTTTTATTTCATCAGATGTGGGTATGTACAGTTATGTTATTCTTATAGTTTGTCAATCTCTCTCCCAGTTGAATCCATTACACACACAATTTTCCTTCGTAAGCTAACCGATATTATGGCAAGATATCAAAATTCAAATCATACCAGTCCTATATTATTGAAATTTCTACGATCATGATTGGTTATTCTTTACCAATTGTACAGGCGGTATGTTTTATATGTTAACAATTTGAGCGGTTCTTATACAAAGTATGTATCGAAATATACTTTTTATTTAACACCTAAATATACTGAAGGTGTAAGCCTACTATTGTTTTGTTCATTATTCTATAGTTAATATATTGTCATTCATAGAGAGAACCAAATAAAAGAAGTGAACTTTATATTTTATTACTTCAATACTATTCAAATATTATGAAAAATATAGAGATATTCCGATATTCAACATGAAACTAGGTAACCTTCCTGACCTCCAGTAAAGATTTGTTTTATTATTTCAGGAACTTATCAAGCTGGTGCGCAAATGGAAATCGCAATCGTCACAATAAGGTGAAAGAGGCTCTTCAAGATCAGTACAAAAAACTGGGAAAGTTTAGGTAAGTATACGTTAAGGATGCTTAATGATAACTATCTATCTGGGAGAGTTTAGGTATGTATACGTTAAGGATGCGTAATGATAACTATCTATCTGGGAAAGTTTATGTATGTATACGTTAAGGATGCGTAATGATAACTACCTATCTGTGAGAGTTTAGGTAAGTATACTTTAAGGATGCGTAATGATAACTACCTATCTGGGAGAGTTTAGGTAAGTATACGTTAAGGATGCGAAATGATAACTACCTATCTGGGAGCGTAATGATAACTACCTATCTGGGAGCGTAATGATAACTACCTATCTGGGATCGTAATGATAACTACCTATCTGGGAGAGTTTAGGTAAGTCTACGTTAAGGATGCGTTATGATAACTACCTATCTGGGAAAGTTTAGGTAAGTATAGGTCAAGGATGCGTAATAATAACTACCTATCTGGGAAAGTTTAGGTAAATATACGTTAAGGATGCGTAATGAGAACTACCTCTCTGGGAAAGTTTAGGTAAGTATACGTCAAGGATGCGTTATGATAACTATCTATCTGAGAAAGTTTAGGTAAGTATACGTCAAGGATGCGTTATGACAACTACATATCTGAGAAAGTTCAGGTAAGTATACGTTAAGGATGCGTAATGATAACTATTTTACTACCTATCTGGGAAAGTTTTGGTAAGTATACGTTAAGGATGCGTAATGAGAACTACCTATCTGGGAAAGTTTTGGTAAGTATACGTCAAGGATGCGTAATGATAATTATCTATGTGGGAAAGTTTAGGTAAGTATACGTTAAGGATGCGTAATGATAACTGCCTATCTGGGAAAGTTTAGGTTTGTATATGTTACGGATGCATAATGATAACTACCTATCTGGAAAAGGTTAAGTACGTATAAGTTAAGGATGCATAATGATAGTTACCTTTCTGGGAAAGTTTAGTTATGTATACGTTAAGGATGCTTAATAATAACTACCTATCTGGGAAAGTTATGGCATGTATACGATAAGGATGCATAAAGATAACTACCTATCTTGGAAAGTTCAGGTAAGAATTTGTTACGGATTCGTAATGATAACTATCTATCTGGAAAAGTTTAGGTAAGTATGCGTTAAGGATGCGTAATGATAACTACCTATCTGGGAAAGTTTAGTTATGTATACGTTAAGGATGCGTAATGATAACTATCTATCTGGGAAAGTTTAGGTATGTATAAATTAAGGATGCGTAATGATAACTGCCTATCTGGGAAAGTTTAGGTAAGTATATGTTACGGATGCATAATGAAAACCACCTATCTGGAAAAGGTTAGGTACATATACGTTAAGGATGCGTAATGATAGTAACATTTCTGGGAACGTTTAGTTATGTATACGATAAGGATGCCTAATAAAAACTACCTATCTGGGAAAGTTAAGGTATGTATACGATAAGGATGTATAAAGATAGCTACCTATCTGGGAAAGTTCAGGTAAGTATACGTTAAGATTGCGTAATGATAACTTTCTATCTGGGAAACTTCAGGTAAGTATACGTTAAGGATGCGTAATGATTACTACCTATCTGGGAAAGTTTAGGTAAGTATACGTTAAGGATGCGTAATGATAACTTTCTATCTGGGAAACTTCAGGTAAGTATACGTTAAGGATGCGTAATGATTACTACCTATCTGGGAAAGTTTAGGTAAGTATACGTTAAGGATGCGTAATGATAACTACCTATCTGGGAAAGTTCAGGTAAGTATACATTAAGTATGCGTAATGATAACTTCCTATTTTGGAAAGTTTTGGTTAGTATACATTAAGGATGCGTAATGATAACTACCTATCTGGGAAAGTTCAGGTAAGTATACATTAAGAATGCGTAATGATAACTTCCTATCTTGGAAAGTTTTGGTTAGTATACATTAAGGATGCGTAATGATTACTACTTATCTGGGAAAGTTTTGGTAAGTATACGTTAAGGATGCGTAATGATAACTACTTATATATTTATTTATCTAAGTATTTGTTGGACACAGCCTATCTGTTAATTGATAATGTATTTGTTGGACACAGCATACGGCACACGATCTAACGGTTCATGAGACTAAATAGTCAATACAATTGCCATCGTGAATCAGTAGTGAGCATGTCTGGACAACAAGTTTGTATGTTTTAAAATTTCTTTGTCTACAACTAGTACTTTAGTTTTATGCGTTTCAAATAAGATTTTAAGTTTTATGATGATTAATGCTTTACTGAAAACTTGTAAAAAAAATATTAGTATGTTTGTGAAGGATAATAAGATGAGCCATTTTATTTTCAAGCAATTCCATAAATGTGCTGAAATGCTCTTTTAACAACAGTAAATTTAAGATCAGTTTTATTGAAACCATGCATAATTTGATATGTAATTGATAAATACCATTAAAATGTGTTAAAGTGAAATAAGAAAACTGTTGAAATAAAATAAATGAAACTTTTTTTCAGTTTTGGTCAGATTGCAACTCTGATCCATTTACTTGCCATCGCCATATTGTGGATTACACGTGACATGGGAGGATCATTCGGCTGGGGTAATTTATTCAAAGACAAGTATGTTTTGTTAAATATTCAGTGTTGAAATTCTTGTAAAAATAACGGAAAATAAACTGTATATATATGTGCTTGATTAATTATTTTCAAACACAGTATAGTTTATATAATATATTTTTAAAAACAATAAATTCATGAGAATTCAAAAAGGTAACAAGAAATGACAACTTTCTGCAATAACTACATACTGCATACGACTCAATGTACATACATGTAATAAATAACCACGTTCACAACTTAGGAGTGTTAGGAGAAAGGTATACTGTGATATCACACAATGTTATCAATAGATTAATAATCTCATCTCAAAACCTCATATTAAGATATTGTTTCCGTTTTATAAACTCCGCACATTTCATATAATTGTCTCTTTCGTCAGTAACATTTCTTGATGATGTATTCTAACAATAATATTCTTACTTCCTGATACAATTAATGTTCAAATAAAACGAAAAGCTATTCTTTAGTATCACGTGATAATAACATCAATAGTCATTCCCAAAAGTATAAGTCTTTTTAATATGAAATTTGATTACCTCAGTCGGTAGTGCGTCTGGCGATCAATTTAAGGGCCGCGAGTTCGAACGATGTGGCGACAATGGGTAATGGTATTGAGATAGGGGCGATGTGCCGACAATGGGTAACACCATTGAGATAGAGACGATGTGGTGACAATGTGTAACATCATTGAGATAGGGGCGATGTGGTAACATCATTGAAATAGGGACGATGTGGCGACAAAGTGTAACTCATTGAAATAGGGGCGATGTGGCGAAAATGGGTAACATCATTGAGATAGAGACGATGTGGTGACAATGTGTAACATCATTCAGATAGAGGCGATGTGGTAACATCATTGAGATAGGGACGATGTGGCAACAATGGGTAACATCATTGAGATAGGGGCGATGTGGCGACAATGGGTAACATCGTTGCGATAGGGGCAATGTGGTAACATCATTGAGATAGGGGCGATGTGGCGACAATGGTTTACATCATTGAGATAGGGACGATGTGGCGACAATGGGTAACATCATTGAGATAGGGGCGATGTGGCGACAATGTGTAACATCGTTGCGATAGGGGCGATGTGGCGACAATTGGTAACATCCTTGAGATGAGGGCGATGTGGCGATAATGGGTAATAGCATTGAGAAAGAGGCGATGTTGCGACAATTGGTATTATCATTGAGATAGGGTCGATGTGGCGACAATGTGTAATACCAATGTCATGATTACTGCACAATATCATATCATTTCGATGTATTTTTTTTTCTAAATAAAATATATTTCGTAAAAAAATCAAGTTTAAAATTAGAGTGGTAAGGGTAACTCAAACAAAAAACTAACCGTTTTATAATACTTTGGACAGATTTATAAAAGATTCTGTTCCGGCGATCCTTGTTGGCTGCTCTCTGTTTGTGTTCCCGTCATCTTTACCAAATGTCTTCTGCTGCAAGAAAAAAGGTACGTATCCTAAACTCATATCATACTTTTGACGGCTCCACAAATAGGCATGTCCTTTGTGAGTTACAATTGGGCATTTGTTTTGTTGAAACACTTTGTTTTGAATAGTTTTAACAAAATAATTTATAAATACAATCGAATTTCGTTGGCTCAAACACGGATGGCTGGAACACCACGTAAAGCTCGAACCACTTATCTGGTCCCGGCTGAATGTCTATTTCGATGCATATATACACGTATGTGTATTGTATGATATAGAATACTATTTGGCTCGAACAACCTCTAACTCGAAATATTTTGTCCAATCCCGTCGGGTTTGAGCTGTTTTGTGATTTCTTAATTCGGTATTTGGTTAACAAAATTGCTTTGAATTTTACAAGACACGTTAAATTTAAAGTAGTAAAATACTTTTTTTAAATGAATATGTGGTTTTTGACCACGATCTTCTAAAAACACAAATGCATTAGGCCCTGGCATATTTTCAGAAAATAATCATTTAAATTCAGACAGAAAAAACTACGTTTCAACTTTTTGAAATTCATATACCGCGATGTTGACATTTACGACTGTACGAGAATCGGTGTCTTGTTATCCGAAATTTACATCTCGATCTCATTGACCTTAAACCCATTTGAGTATGTATGGGATTTATTTAAAATCAACAAGACAACTTTCACAACAACATATTTTAATACATTTCTATCAGAACATGAACAAGGCCGGAACTAAAATTGTCCCCAAATGCCAAGATACATTGTTTCAATGTGGTAAAATCGCTAAAAATGGTGCACATACGATTGTGAATTTAGACTTGGTGGGTGATACATTTCAAGATGTCGTTATGTTTATTCCTTAATAAATTTAAATGAAATATTTACAATGATTTATTTTATTAGATGTACAACAAACTATGAAATTAACAAACTCGTACTGACGAAATATTTATAACTCCAGGTGAAGAAGGTTGCGTAGTGTATATATTAGAAAGGTTAGTATCCATAATTCACCAGTTTAAATTGTGTCCGAGATTACTACCTTATTTTTTGTGGCAAAGCATCACAATGTGCATGTCATGTTTTAGAAATAATTCATACTTTGCTAAACAAAACTGAATTTCTTTCCCAGACGCCAGCAGACCAAAACAGGAAGTTCTGCTTACATGGTCTGCGTTCTGCGAGAAGATGCCCTGGGGTGTTATATTCTTGCTCGGGGGTGGTTTCTCAATGGCCAAGGCATCTCAGGTATATTTGGCTGTGTAATTTAGTTTTAAGCACATTTCATTGCTTTAAACAAATATATAAGCAAATGTGTTGGGCCACAAGTTCTACCAACATTAGCTTTTCTACACCAAATGAATTACAAATACTCAAAATGGCAATTTAATACAAATAACATATTATAGATAAAATAATTTGATTTACATCTCATATTACTAATAAAGAGATTAAGGATTTAGAAAAAAAGAAAATTAGAAATAAAGATACAGCAGAACTTCGTTGGTTCGAACACGGATGGCTGTTTCACCACACATCGTTCGAACCACTTATCTGGTCCCGGCCGAAATACAACTCAATTTCTATTATTCTACCTCCGATGGTTAGAACACCGATGTCTGGAAGAGTCGAACTAGAAATTAGGTTAAGCCAGCATATTTACCTGTATTTTTACACTCTTCGTTCGAACTATTTTGTTCAGTCCCGTCTTGTTTGATCCATCGACGTTCTACTGTATTCATCTTTATATACTTGGAATAAGTTCTATCATTCCGTTACAATTTTGCACTTGCTATCGAAGATTTGCCAAATTTAATGTTTTTCAATCATTTACACGAGTCATGCACTTTTTTCAACACAGGAACAAAAACTAGTCTTGGTATATGCTATGGTAATGTAACTTAAAATAATGAGTATATATACTTTTCAGAAAAAGTTTAAAGTGAAAATTGCAGCGTGTCCCTTTGAAGTACTCTATAGGTTAATAAATATGAATGTCTGAATGTATAACGCAGCAATTTTACAAACTTCTTTTTTTTGATTATGAACACTGCAATTAACTAAAGCTTTTTATTCCTAGTGTTTCATGTTTAATGAAGTAAACACTAAAAACATACACAAAATATTTCTTACAGATCATGTCATGTTAGCACCCTAGGGAAACACACGATAAGTTCTAAAATAGATATTTAACAATACAATATGCAAAACCATTCATATCAAGATCAAAACTTTCGTAACTGCAGTGAAGGTCACGGACGTTATTACAACAAATACAAAGTTAATGTTGGTAGTAATGGCTGTCTCTACCTGTAAACAAGTCAATTATTTATTGAAGAGATTTGCATTTTGAGCCAGTTAGTCACTTACGGATGTTGTTATAATCATTTGAATAAGTGACTTACGAAAGGTAATTATACAGTAGAACTTCGTTTGCTCGAACACGGATGGCTAGAACACCATATATAGCTGGAACCACTTATCTAGTCCCGCGCAAAATCCTATTTCGATGTATATGCATGTACATGTTTGGTATGATGTTGAACAATATTTGGCTCGAACAACCCTTAGCTCGAACTATTTTGTCCAGTCCAGTTGTGTACGAGCCATCGAAGTTCTACTGTGTATAACTAAATAGTTTAAGCATTTATTTCAATCCAGAGTAAAAGTGTAAATGTTGTAGTGTATTGTCTGTAGTAAAATAAAACTGTATACTTGTTGCTTATTGTGAAAAACAATACATACATGCAACGAATGACATAGAGAATGTATATTTATAAATGAATGTATATTTATACAAGTCATTAATACATGTATATGTACAGAATTTGAAATAAAAACGATTTATAACAAAATCTGTATTTGTCGCCGATATCTATATTTACATCGTTGTATTGCACATGTTCTACTAATAAATTATAATGCCACATTTTAATATTAAAATTTTTTAACCACCGTATTAAAGTCACACATTAAATTCTTTATTAGTGACTCATGCCTCCGGCCGACACAAAATAAAAATATACAATATAATATCACATCATTTACACGTGATTTGGAATTTTAGTTACCATAAAGTACAAAACAAAATGGATCTTGGGCAGTGTTATACATGTATATAATACGGCACATTGATAATATCAGAAAGCGTGTTTCGTTAATTTCACATATTGCTTCTCATCTGTTGAGAGAAATCTGTGTCAGACTTGGCAGATTTAAACTTAAAACAACTAATGTTTATATATTAAAAACAGAACACGGATTAAAAAAATCGTAAGCGTTTTGCCAAACATAATATTCCAATTCTCATGTGCTAAAAATAGGATTAAAATTGTTTCCAAAACAATCAAGACCAGTTTATAATTACACATATGTGTTCCTACTGGTATAAAGCCAAACAGAAACTGGCCACAGTATATTTTTTTGCAAATATGGTAATTTGACCATTTAAAATGATTTTAATAATTAGCTTCCTTGTCAGTGACCATCATGTATGGGATACTTTTACTGGTTTCAGAAATTAAGTCGCAAACTCTTTACCACATATTATATTCAATTTCACATGTGCTAAAAATATAATTAAAATTGTTCCCAAAACAAGTAAGACCAGTTTATAACTTACTGTCATGACTTTTGTATATTCCTACTGGTATAAAGCCACAGAAACTAGTCACACTATATCTTTTCATATTACCATTAAAATGATTTTTATTTCTAAAAAAAAGCATCATTGTCAGTAACTATTATGCATGAGGTACTTTTACTGGTTTCAGAAATCATTTCACATTTACTATCGTAATAATAATCATGCTGAAAGTTTGTGGGAGTTTTGTCTTCCAAAGCAACCATTTTACTAAATATGCCGGCTGATAATGGCTTCCACATTTAAACTGCGTCACTATAGCATTCGTACCCAAGTTTGATATATTACAAAATATATCAAGATAGAGCAATTTTAAGAAATCTGAATTCTAACATGGTCGTGACAGTTACCTGGATATGAATATAAACACTTCTTCTACAGGTGTCGGGTTTATCAGCCTGGATAGGTTCTCAGCTGTCGTCGCTCGATCATCTGGAACCATGGTTACTTAACCTCGTGTTGTGTTTTATAGTGGCCATTGTTACCGAAGTGACCAGTAACACCGCCACTACGTCATTGATGTTACCCATTATAGCAGAACTAGTAAGTTTGCAAATAATCATGATGGCAAAATAGTAGATGTGTATATAAAGTGACGTATCTACATCAACAAAAATATCAGTAGTATATGAAATATTTTAATCATAATTTCAAATAAATGTATTACTATGGCAATGCTTAGAAAAACACGTGGTTTTATAAATAGTACTTGAAATTCTAGCAACAGATATCAAGTGGCTAGCGACAGACCAGGGGTCGTATTCACCAACCATTCTTGAGAAAATTCTCAGAATTGAGCTTGAAAATCCAAATTTCAACCTTCGATTTCTAGTTTACCGTGACAGATAGAATAGTTGTGAGATTGTATTTGACTATATAGTATATGTCCCTATATGCTTGCAAATTTTTACCTCAAACAATTATCTCTAAGTGTGTTTTTCAAAATTCATTCTTGAGTTGAAGTCAAAGAATATTCTTAAGAATTGTTGGTTAATACCACCCCAGAGGTCTCTCTCTGTACAAAACTCTCCGAGACTCTGTGCTTTCTCAGCGTGTCCGCCAGAATCTGATCTGACCGGCTAAAGATGTCCAGTTTATAAAGCCCCCACATCACGAACAATAATGAACAATGCTATTTCATCATGACTTTAATGGAGCTGCTAACTAATAATCAAACCAATCAAGCTTTTATTATACCTCTAAAAATAAGTGCGAACCCTTTCATGTGGACGTTTGGTTGACTACTTTGAGCATGCCTGTACGTGCGATCCGTGGGACACAACGGTCAACTCACCAAAGCCTTCAACGCTTTTTACGAGAAGTTTAAATCATACCATTTTCTAGCAACAGGCTGGGGTTATGGCTAAAGTGATGACGTACATCCCGACCAACATGGAACAGATTGACCTGGACAAGTTTTAATACACATTTGTAACATGACAGCTGATATTAACATATAAAATCTGATAAAGGACCTATTCGAAGCTCCGAACACAAAAGTGAGGGCTATCTCAAGACGACAGCGTCGCGAAATTACTGAAAAAGTGTTAATAACAATGCGTAACACCATACAACAACAATTTTATCTTTGGTTCTATGATTATTGAAGTCAAATGCTTGCAAAGATGGTGATAACAAAACCACAATCTATAAATATGTCATTATGCTAATTTCGAGATGCAGTCAAACCTGTGTAAGTGGCCATCTCTATTAGGCAACCACATGTCTTGACCAAGCATATCTTCTATTTCCCATTTCTATTTTTTCGAAGAAAATAAACCTGTATTAAGCAAAACCTGCCTTAAAATGTCAACTTTGCTCCTTCCCTTGACTGGCTGCTTTAGTCAGGTTTGACTGTATTTATATTTGTAATATATGTTCCTATTTTTCCAGGCTGTACGCATTGGTTTAGATCCTCTTTATCTAATGTTCCCAGCAACACTAGCAGCCTTGTTTGCGTTTATGCTTCCGGTTGCCACACCACCAAATGCAATAGTGTTTACTTATGGGGATATCAAGGTTTTAGATATGGTAAGATTTCACAATAGTGTTTACTTATGGGGATATCGCGGTTTTAGATATAGTTAGATTCCACAATAGTGTTTACTTATGGGGATATAAAAGTTCTATATATGGTAAGATTCCACAATAGTGTTTACTTATGGTGATATTAAAGTTCTAGATATGGTAAGATTCCACAATAGTGTTTATTTATGGGGATATAAAAGTTCTATATATGGTAATATTCCACAATAGTGTTTACTTATGGGGATATAAAGCTTTTAGATGTGGTAAGATTCCACAACAGTGTCTACTTATGGGGATATAAAAGTTCTAGATATGGTTAGATTTCACAATATTGTCTACATATGGGGATATAAAAGTTCTGGATATGGTAATATTCCACAATAAATATTAATTAATGTATTTCCTTCTTTATTTGCATTACGTAGCATTCTGTTTGTCTATTGTATAATACATGTTTGTATTTGGAATGTTGCGTGGTGGTTATGTCCCGTGAGTGCTGCGTTTTATGGAAGAATATTTAACAACTTTTTGACAAACATAAAGACTTCATTCGACTCGTACATTTGCAAAATAAGTTTCATTATTTTTACTCACAAATTCTTGAGAAAGTGAAAAACATTTTTTTTTAAACAGGAGATGATGAAATAAGATTTTAAAGTTTAGAATAAAATGTTAATCGATATATAAACCAGGTGTCAGAAGATCAGTGCATGTTTTAAAAAAATATATTTAAAAACAATTTTTTTTTGTTGGTATTTAAATTTTTATTGTTTTTTTAATTGTAGGTGAAGGGAGGTTTTATATTGAACATAATAGCAGTTCTCGTACTTGTCGGAAGCAACGAGACTTTAGGACGGTGGATATTGTCAAACTGATTTTACACGGTCCCAAAAAGACAAGGAGGACATAAACAATCTCATCTTTACAAGTACTTAAAAGTTGCTGTAACTATAACAGTATAATGATACCGCGGCTGTAACTACAACAGTATAATGGTACCGTGGCTGTAACTATAACATTATAATGATACCGTGTCTGTAACTATAGCATTATAATGATACCGTGGCTGTAAATATAGCATTATAATATGCCATCTCTCGTTTACTGCCAATGTCTGCTTGTGTGGGTACCATCTCTCGTTTACTGCCAATGTCTGCTTGTGTAGGTACCATCTCTCGTTTACTGCCAATGTCTCCTTGTGTGGGAGCCATCTGTCGTTTACTGCCAATGTCTACTTGTGTGGTGCCATCTGTCGTCTACTGCCAATGTCTGTTTGTGTGGGTAACATCTAATGCATTTAAAGTTACATAACCCCCCTATTAGGAATTCATTTTCGTGAATTCCGTAGGAGCATGTAAACAAATACTTCAGCATTGTTCCATATCATGTTTAACACATTCGGACTATTCTGTCTCGGCGCCTCCCTACCCTTACCCCCTCCCCTCACCGTATCCTGCTCCCGATACGGTTAACGACTTGGATTTCCATAATATTTTACTAATGTCGTCAACATGCATCATATCAGTGTATTTTTGAGAAGGCGCATACAGATAATGATATTCTGTTTTATTGGTTTCTCTGCGACACATGATTGATAATTTATTGACTTGCCCAAGCAACCCGACAGCATCAGCACCCAACTCCAGTTCACTTAGAGATACTTTGTCTGCTGCAGAGTTTAAGAATTGTGTTGTGAGTATGGCAGACTTAGCAATAGTCTCTTAAATATCATTTACTAATTTAGTACTTAATTCAGAAACAGGAATTTTGTATTGTTCTACATATAGAGACATGCACTTCTGGAACACTGGATACGATACCAATGGTTCTGAACGTCTCACACACCAATTAATTTTGTACTGTTCTACATATAGAGACATGCACTTCTGGAACACTGGATACGTTACCAATGGTTCTGAACGTTTCACGCAACAATTACTTTTGTATTGTTCTTCATATAGAGACATGCACTTCTGGAACACTGGATACGTTACCAATGGTTCTGAACGTCTCACACACCAATTAATTTTGTATTGTTCTACATTAGAGACATGCACTTCTGGAACACTGGATACGTTACCAATGGTTCTGAACGTCTCACACACCAATTAATTGTGTATTGTTCTACATATAGAGACATGCACTTCTGGAACACTAGATACGTTACCAATGGTTCTAAACGTCTCACACACCAATTAATTTTGTATTGTTCTACATATAGAGACATGCACTTCTCGAACACTGGATACGTTACCAATGGTTATAAACGTCTCACACACCAATTAATTTTGTATTGTTATACATATAGAGACATGCACTTCTGGAACACTGGATACGTTACCAATGGTTCTAAACGTCTCACGCACCAATTAATTTTGTATTGTTCTACATATAGAGACATGCACTTCTGGAACACTGGATACGTTACCAATGGTTCTGAACGTCTCACACACCAATTAATTTTGTACTGTTATACATAAAGAGACATGCACTTCTGAAACACTGGATACATTACCAATGGTTCTTAAAGTACCTTATTCCCATAGATAGTCCTATGTTAGTCCAATTATGCAGAAAATATCGATGGTTTGATGGCACCCCTTCATTTTTTTTTACAATTCTGCCCATTGTTGCAGTGTATCACTACGCATCTTTAAACTGTTATAGCATCATCAAACAGTTCCCAATGTCACCAAAACTTTGCAGAAATCATGAAACTGTTCCAATATTCCCATATACACAAAGAAATATGATATTTTATGCATTTTTAACAAAAATAAATGCCCAACCGCTTTACACAGCTCTAATTTCTTTGGCGTAAGAATCTTGCTACCGTCATGTAAGGGAAGTAATTCTTCAGTGAGACCTTAATGGCTATTCAGATATGTACTTCCATGGAAAATTCCGCCTCTACCTCGGCTTGCATCCTGTAATCAACTATGTGCATAAACAGTGTTAAAAGATTCCACACTAAATTGTTGATCTTGGTTTTAGACAAACCAGAGCAGTTATCTGGCCTTTGTATTGGCTAAATCACTGTCCACATTCGCATCAACATTCTCAATGATATCATATTTGTTGCACATGGACTTATGCACTCCACTAGGTGACGCTACGCTACACGTTTCACAACACAGTTACGCCTCTTTTTTCAACGGTTACATGATTCTTACGCTTAAAAAAAATCCTATATAATTTGGTTTTGAAATATTTTCAATATGGTTTATAGTGGTTGTGATTTCTTATTGAAGATTAGTCCAGTTATTGTATATTTTTATGTGGGTATACATTCCTACTATGAAAAAGCAGACTGAGCTACAATATGCTGCAGACTAGAAATATTGGGATCCGCACAATCATCTACGGACATCAGATTGGTCCTCAGACTGGTCATTGTGACCATATTCATTCTCACACTCTTGAAAATGGTCATTAAATGAAATAAACTCAGTTTCAAGTTCTGACAGGCAAACAACTTGAGACTTCTGATTTTTTTATATTTTATTAAAAATATTCATTAGTTCTGTATGAAATTTCTCATTGTGTTGCGACTCGGACGAGGTTTTATTTTGGGTTTTACTACTGGAGGTAGTCAGTCAGTCGACGTAAAATCCGTTTTAACGGTCGCCCTTTTGCATTATTAGTTTGAGATTCTGACCCCTTCATACCCATACTGATATCTGAATGTATAACAGCTTTCTTAGCATTTTTGACATTTCAAATATGTATCGGTATCGTCAGTAGTGTCAACTTCCCAATTACAACAGCTTTCTGTGTATTTGTACATTTCAAATATGTATCGGTATCGTCAGTAGTGTCGAGTCGACCTCCCAATTACAAAAGCTTTCGGTATCGCCAGTAGTATCAACCTCCCAGTTACAACAGCTTTCTGCGTAATTGTACATTTCAAATATGTATCAGTATCGTCAGTAGTATCAACTTCCCAATTACAACATCTTTCTGTTCATTTTTACATTTCAAATATATATCGGTATCGTCAGTAGTATCAACCTCCCAGTTACAACAGCTTTCTGTATATTTTTACATTTCAAACATGTATCGGTATCGTCAGTAGGGTCAACCTCCCAATTACAATAGCTTCTTTTTATTATGAGTTGATACAATGAACGATATTAGATTCAAACAACCGGATGTAGTCGTTTTGGCCTAGTTTCGGTTCATATTGACCTTGTTTGTTGTTGTTTTTTAATTGGCCGAGTTCGGTTAATATTGGGCGAGTCCGCGTCATTTGATGACATATATTTGATATAATTAATAAACCAGTATATTGACCGTATAACGTCATATTGATCAAAAAACGAAATTTGAAAATAAAGTATAAAACAAATGTATAGCAAACATGATTGAAAGTTTAAGGTACATCAGAACAGCAACTGTACATATTTATATTTGTTTAACAGGGACCGGTTTCACTAAAAATCTCAAGCTGAGAATTTACTCAACTAAACAATCTCAATTTCTCTTAATGATAACTTGAACTCATAACATATTAAATAACTAGAAATAATTGAAGTAGAAACAAATTTCAACTAATTGGTGAAGGATAAATTGCAAAAGGATCAATGTTAATGAAGATGTAGCGTTTCAAAGAGTTTCTGAGTTGAGCAAAATCTCAAGTTGATATATCCAGTGAAACTGGAGCCAGGTTGTGAACAAAAAGTACCCTTATCCCCTGGACCCGCTCATAAAGATTGTAATTTAACCTTTTATTTAATTGAGGTAATATGACGCACTCCTACACTTGTTAAATACATCTTGCCATGTAACATTGTTATATTGTTATATTTATGTTTTACTGTAGAACACCTGCTGAGCTTTTGGGCCATCATGTCAAGAAACTTCATCTTGTCATGAAACATTATTTTATTATTATATCTATGTTTTATTGTAGAACACGTACTTAGCTTTGAGGCCATCATGTCGAGTCTTGTATCGAACCCGCCGCCACTAGCTTGAGCTGTCAATGCCACAGTCACTGCAATATCTTCTACTTAGAGTGTGCTTGTTTTGTTCAATATATGATACAGATATAGCTGATAAAACGTGTTACTACATGTATGGTCACATGAGCTAAATACTTCTTTTTCATATGTTGCAATACGTTTTAAGAATCGTGACATGTTTTAAAATAATTGCCATACATTCATTTGTTTTCAATTTGTTGAACTGTATTATACATGAAATAAAATATAATATGACAGCATATCAGTATCTAGTATTATAATACCAGTTTTATTAAAGATGATCACAAAGAATGTTATACTGGGAACTTTTTCATATTCTTTATGAAGCCCATCGTGAATGGTGTAAAGTCCGCACATGAATTGCAAATTCGAGAATGGTGCATCTTTTCATAAATATATCTATATATATTATCTTCAATCAATGTCAAACCCCTTTTAGTGACCTAAGTATGCGTCGTCATACCGACAAAGAATGTTAGTATTTAAAAAATATGTTATAAGAAGATTAAAAGAAACAGTGATGTTTCAGTTGTTAAGTTTAAGAATACAAAAACATACCATAAATTTATGGTGAGGTATGTTCAATTCTGCTGATTTCAGAATTGAACTGTTCTATGGTGGGTAGAAGATAATGAATTCCGGTATAAACTGGTTCGCCCATACAATGTGGAAGACGATACTTGCAGTGCTTCTTTAGAACAAATACGATGTCTTTGAAATTTATATTTTGTCAAAATAAGTTAAATATGCATTCAGTCGCCTATACGATTTTCTACGTGATAATGAATTCATAAACAGTGCTCTCTGAATAATAACGATAATTAATCTCATTTTTTCAAGCAAAATTGACATATTGCATATGTAATAAAATTTTGAAATGTCCTCTTTAAAATTGTGTTTTCTGTTTTTACTTATTAAATAAAAAAATGCAAATTATAAACCCACGAAACAGTAACAAATATTTTGAAACACCCTGTACCTCAAAATGATAAATAGAAATGGAACAAAGATTTAAATGCAGAAATGAGTATAGATGACTGGAAAATATACTACAAACAAAACTTCAAATTTGTGGAAGAACCAAATATCAAAAACTTACAGTACAATTTTCCCTTTAATATATTTTACGAATATAAATCTTTAAAAATATGGATTAATTGAAACTGAATTATCTTCCTTTTGTAATTTGGCCACTTAAAATTTACAAGATAATGTTATGTTCGCATGTATATTTATCTACAAGAAGTAAATTGACTCGTGCAGATTGAAAATAAATGTCTATCTACTTCTGATGTCTATATAGAACAAATAAAACGATATAAAAAGTGAGTGATACTCACTTTATATGTATCCTACATCAAAGGCAAATAATATAAGGGTAAACTGGAACATTATTAGAAATATTTTTAAGTTAATTGTTCTCTTTTTTTACTTTTTTTTATTTTTATAGCAGCAGATTGGTTGATAATTACCACTATACATATGTGTTATCAGTTCATTAAATATTGTTGATTTTACTTTTGCTATTGTAATCGTTTAAATGAAAAACGCCTATCATATTTGCATCTTTTTATTATATTGTATAGCTAAATGTATTGTTATATGCATATACACGTGTGTATTCTGAAAAAAAAATATATTAAAAAACAATGAAGAGTTATTGAACCATTCTAGTAATTATTATAAAAGTTTATTCGATTGCTTATAATATAGAGTTTAATACCAGCATTCGTACAAAACGTATGACAATAAACCAGTTTAAAATATGTTTAAAAATGAATAACAAACAATAATGATATAATTTATATAAAGACATAGAAACAAAAATAAAGAACAAATTAAGATCATAGTATTTTTATTTCATTGATTGTTTTTAATCAATTGTGACATACTGGTTGGCAGTTTCTGGAAGAATCGGTCACGTGACAGAACTTGATATCACAGTGTACAAAAATACCCTGCTGAGACGTGGTGACTGATGACGTCATGAAGGAGAATCGAGACTCGTGGTAACCCAATGACGTCAGGTGTACTGAAGTGTCTGTTTCACAACTGTAGAGATAAACAAACAGAAATACGTTTACGTTCCCACATAACAAAAATGATCTCTGATATGACAGCATTAATATGACATGAAAGATTTTTGTTCAGTTTGCAAACTAGTAAAGACGAAGAGGCATTTCGTTTATAGATGGTACCATTAGATGAAAACTAAAACATCATGCCTCTAATTATCACCTCGTTAAATAAACTAATGATGTTTGTTTAATCAAATTGATTGAAATTGGTTGTTTAACGGAGATATTAAGTACCTCGGAAATCCACAAAAACAATATCACATATTCATGAGATGGGTGGAGCAACTTATATACGATTCAACCACAGCCACTAGTCGCAAACTATTTGTTGTGTATAAACTGTTATACGTGATTTATTTTACAATGGTGCCAAATGTGTCTTATACTATATTTTTTATTTTCCGTAGAAATAGGTAAAATAACGCTCTGAAAGTTTTCAAACATAGGTACAATATATAATTATTCTAGAAAAAGCATGCGATTAAAATCTTAGTTCTTAATTAAGTGTTCACTTGTTTGATGAGTCAAGTGTCACCAAGTTAATGTATTACATAAGGGTATCAGATATAAGTTCTTTTTTAAAGAGGGTACAGTGACCTCCTAAGAAGTCTTTAATTGCTCATAAAAACATGCATATGTTAAAATCCTATAAAAGTCACTTTTTAACACAAGTGATGGTTTATTGCAGTATATGCTATTCCAGTTTTTGCTCTACTCATCTGCAGCAAGAAATCGCTACCTCTATGAACCATTTGAAAATATTTCAAAACCAAATTACATTGCACTTTTTTTAAGCGTACGATTCATGTTACCGTAGAAAAAAGGGGCGTTACTGCATAGTAAGACGTTATAAATGTATTCAGCAAGAGTACTTTTCCACATATAAAGAAATAAGCTTATCATGAATAAAACATGCCCCAGCTCATCTATTATGATTTTTGTGGCATCTATGATATCAGCTATAAACAGGGTCATTATCTTTAATATTAGGTAAATACTATACAACTATCTACCTTTTTGAGCGATCGATGGTTAAAATAACATCTTTAAAGTATCCAAGAAAAATGACTATTGACTGCGTCTCGATCAATAGTTTCATGCTAGTCATTTTTCTTGGATAAATAGTTTACCCATAAACCACTAAAAGGGTAGATAGTTGTTTTATTATATTGAATAACAATAAAAACGGTAAGTCAAGAAGTCGTATTACATACAAATGTATTAGAAGTCCCCACCCCCACCCACCCACTTCATTCATACTTTTACTGCGTTTTTGAACAGTAAGGCATATTCAAAAAAAATATTTTCGTTGCCTTTCTATATATGTTCTCCACTAACAAATTCCACTTTTAGGTCTACATTCATAACCTTCATATATTCTCTGAGTAATTTAGCGTGCTATGTCACCAGTATTTAGCTACATTTAGGATCCGCTTCTGATTAAAACATCGTCATCAACGCCAATGCGTATACAACCTGACGTCATTATATAAACATATTAGTTTTGGAAAATGGTTTAATTGTATTTTAGCGTTGAAAAAATGGTATTTCAGCGTCAGATTTTATTTTGGAATTTAATAAACTGTTCATTTTAACTCATGTTTGTTTTATTTAGCACAAATGGAGTTTGAATGGGAACGGAAAGGACGTTTCGTTTGAACCATTGACCCGGTAGCCGGATGAAACCGGTTGCGACAGAATAAGTGGTCAATAGTTCAATTTCAAAGAAATAAGTGGTCAATAGTTAATATCATTTGACCTGTTTAGAGCAGTTTTCAACCAATCAGATTGAAGCATTAATCGTTATTATGATTTTTTTCTCATTAAAATGAGTCAATAAATGAATCACTTTTGTAATGCATGCCGAAGTGTCATGCGATGAAATGCAACTTAAATAGAGTACGAGTTTAGAATTATAAAACAGTTGTCAAGACTACTAGTTGTCATTTATCTCATGACCTAAAATGCATTTTTTCAAGTTTGGAGTGTAGAAAATGTTATCAAATCTAATATTGATAACAAAGATACAACTTGAAGATGTTTTATTGGGTAAATAAAGCTCCAGACAAAAAAACAGCAATTATTGTTGATCATTGAAGTTTTACAGAGTTGTATTACAACTAACTAAATATACATTTGAAGTGTATGAAAATGGTACAATATGTTATGTGGAAATATGTTTTATCTGTAATTTGTAATACATTATCTTAATCTCCTCAATACAAAGTCAACAAAATACTTGTTTTAGAATATGAAAATGAAATGATATTTTATTTTTCTAATTGAATGCCAAATGGGCAATCTCTAAATTATTCTTTGCGAGACTGATATTTAAAATGTGCAGGTGGGGCGTATATCTGACTTACACTCCCATATCATAGTCGGGACACAGTGAATATAACTCATCCATCTTGTTTCCCCTATCCTTAGAACAGTGCCAACAAGGTACAGAGAATTTAAAAGACAATGTCTAGGATTCTCACTTTAAAAACACCGTCCGCATATATCTTTAAAGAATTTTAATTCATAGCAGGAATGCATCCGTATGAATATATAGTGACTGGTAGGTTGACCAGGTTGTTTTCCCCCCTATACACGTCAAACCAATGACGTTTTATTGCAGTATATGCTATGTCAGCTTTTGCTTTACTAATCTGCAGCAAGAAATCACAGCCCGTATAAAACATTTTGAAAATTTTTCAAACCAAATTACATAAGACTTTTTTTTTAGTATAAGAAGCATGTTACTGTAGCAAATAAGGGACACAATGGTGTAGAGAGACCGGGTCGCAACGAATATTTTCTGTCTTTGTCATGCCTACACTTTTCGGTGGCAAAGAATGCCCACGGTCAAAGTTCGTTAAATGCATTTCAAAACAAACATATTTTTCACTGTGATATATGTCCGTTACATGTAGGAATTTTATTGTGCTCGTTGGTAAATAGAATATGGAATCTATTATTTCATTCCGTAATATTCAAAATACCCATACCCGTATTAAAAAATAATATAAGTACGACTATATTATTAACAGGTTACTTTACGAGTACCATTATATTCCCATATTATACAAAACACGATAAAATGATTCTATTCCATAGCTCGTTCTGAATAAATGCATCAAAAGAATAAAGAAAAATCAACATCTTTGTTGTGAGACGAAAGAATTTGTGGCGACAGCTTTCTCAGATAATCTTTTAAGCTTCCATACCTTACGCAAAGTAGCTACATTGTCTATAGTATGGAAGCTTAAGGTTGATCTGATTTAAATGAGATTGCACCGTTTCGAACGTCATGCAGAACATTTTGTCGTTTTTATTTGTTTTTATCGTTGAAATTTCTACTAAAATCATTTCGTTTTATTTTAGTTGCCATCTTGAATTTTAAACCATACAATATGAAATATTTAAATGGATTCGATGAATTCTACATATTATACGGTTACGTGGCAACATATGGAACTTGGCGATTGACTTTTCACTTGTTGGTATAGAATAAATAAAGATATATTGAGAATACCATGTTAGTGTCTAATATTATTAACTTTATTAGGTGAGGCTTAGACAAAATGCAGGGTGAGACTTTGACGAGTCCTTGTTATTTTAGTGACGATCCTGATGATGTTGATAATATTAGACACTAACGTGGTATTTTCTTTATTATGTCAATTTTCCTAAAAAAAAATTTATGAAATTGAAAATCAGTTAAAAGAGGGTTTAAAATTAGAAGTTCTGTCCAGCTTAAAAAATATAATTATACATTATGACGTCATGTGCCTCACGAACTTGCATTGACGTTACCAGGTCTATTTTATCAGGCTGGAGTTTATCAACATAAATGAATGCATTGACATGATATAAAATCTCACCCATTTGTTATTAGGGATATTTTCCGTGAGTCTTGAGGTGTGTTGGAGGGTGCCGCATGACAAGATTGCAGAACCAGTTTCGTATGTGAGTCTGCATCGGGTGAGTAGATTTTCACGTAAGCGCTTTGATTGCCTTTGAGTTGGAATGGATTGTTTGATAAAGCGTGTGTATAACCGGGATCACTGTAAACCGTCTGTATCACTCTGTAATTTACATCACTCTGGTCACTAACGTCACTTAGTGTGTTGTTGATAGAAGAAAATACAGAATTAATCTGCACAGAGCCGTTGGTCATGATGTCGCAGTTAAGCACAACTGACCAGTTATCATTTATGATGCTTGGATGGAACTGGTCATGGTCAATGTAGACTAACTCGTTAGTGTAAACGGTCTTGTCCGAAAATACCTGAAGTAAATAAAGTCTGATAAAATGACAGAATACAATAAAAAAATTAGGAAGACATTAGTAGACACGGTCTTATTGAAAATCTTAGTATCATGTACATAATTGCACATATACAAGTTCAACAATACACAAATTCAAAATATCGGATGAAACGGTGTAAATGTTCAAATACTGGTGTTCCAAGAAAGACTATTCTTGTTGTTGGTGGTGTATTATACATCTGCAGTTAAGCAGTTATTTAGCATGAAATATCAGTTTAACTTGTATCAAAGGGCCGACTGTATTGAAATGTTGCAATTCGTAAGCTATACGGTTCTTTCAACGGTCTGACGTGTTGTCTAAAAAGAAAATCGTAACAAGAGAGATGTTTTCATTTAGTGTATATAGTATATGTATATAGATGTACTCAATTCGAAACAAAGATATAAAGTCGAAAAAAATATATATATAATCCCATACTGTTGCATTAGTACCGCACGACTGCAGACTCCGGTCATATACAAGTGTGTCTCCCGTATGTCGAGCCTTGCAACCGGTCGTACCAGCCGTTCCCAGGACAATATCGGACTCTACAGAACGCGGATATAAGCGTTTCAAACTGCGCATGTTCACTTGGATATTCCATCCGAATGGGGAACAGTTTGATGTAATTACGTCCTGAAGACGAATCCCTGAAACAAAAAAACGATCCATCTTAGGTTTATAGTAACACTTAAAGAACAGTTATTTTAACTGGTCCATTTTTTTTCTTTTTTATTTCTCTGTTTTAATAATACATGCATAGTATTCGATCTTTAAACAATCATAAAATCTGCAACTTGTATTCTTTGGTAGATATTTAAATATGAAAAATTTTCCTGGGTCCTACATTTTTTTCTGAGAAAAAGAAAAAAATAAAAATTCCAAAAAATGCAATAAGATCGGAATCCTAGAGGGGAAAGCTGTACACATGCATTATCGTAGCAATACGCACATACGTATAGACCATGAAATGCGCACGAATACCAATGATAACATAAAATAGCGAATATTTTACAGTATTTTTTTATATTTAAAAAAGTTTAAATGAAATTATTTTCCCATTTGCCAATGACCGTACCACAATCAATGCCAACATCTTCGTGATGGCTGCAGTCAGTAGTCAGCCATGGACTGGAGAGACAAAACTGTATATCTGTTTCTCTTCCTGTACAGTCCAGCTCGTCTATTGTTATCGGCCCGGTGCCCTCGCCGTAGTACCAGGATTCGTGCAGTTTCCTGTATAATGATTGGTTACATACGGAATAATAACAACGTGAATTCACAGAATGATACTGAAATTAATACATGGGAGTATATCCATTTATTATTGAATTTATTTAAAAAGTATATTATCCCGTTGGCAAAATAATATATTTTTGACAGCTAGTAATGTAAATTCATTACTAGATATGCACTAATGTAAGATTCTCTATTTATGCAAATTAGTTAATCTCGCCGCCAAATATATCAGGAAATGTGCTCTCAGTGCCAAGCATTTTTTTAATTAAGAATTTGTTGAAATAAGGTTACATATGGTTAGACAGTTGTAACTCTTAACAGGAACAATATAATTACTTGAAATTTTCAGGAGAGCTTCAGTATATATTATTTGCACAGCGTTGTAGCCCCTTTCTGATACGGGAATTCCGCATAAAAGGTGTTAGGGTAAGAAATACATTCAACATAATACTTGCAATATAACGACTAGGTGTAACCCCCACCATTGATTTTTGTTCATTATTCTATCATAAATAATAAAAGTTTGAAGGTTTGTCATTCATACAGAACCCCAAATGAAAGAAGTAAAACCTACATTTTACTGACTGTCAACCTCTGAACTATCAAAATATGATGAGAAAAGTAGGTGTCATGTGTCATATAAGAGATTTTTTTCTGCTCAGTGTGTACACTGATGACAAAGTGAAAGTAGACTTCCGAAAGCATGTATTCATACCCAAATTTCCAAGCATCATTTTTTTATAAATTCACAATTCAAACATGACAATGCTATCAAAATGTTCAAAATACATCAATAATGCCATTCAAATAAAAAAAAATGAGCATTAAAATAAGGAAAATGCATTTTTAAAGAAGAAGATATGAGGATTATTTATAACCGCCATTATGCGACTACCATACGGAAGCACTTCCTTTTTGCAATGGTGGTACTATGCCACTACGCAATGTCGACTGGAGTCGTTTCTGCCGACTGGAGTCGCCTTTGGCGGCGAAAGGGTTAAGAATATGTGTCATGACGATGCACTTGGTGCTTTCGTCTTGATAACCAAATATTTAATGTTCTTTAATGCTGTAACGCAAATGTGTTAATTCAAAAAAAAATTATATTAACCTGTTCAATTGGAAACAAATATGTAATAACATTTCATAAACTTGTGTGTTGTATTTTATTTCACTTCAAACAAGTATCCTAGTATTTAAATTATCAATTCTGAGTTTAACCATATACGTTGATATTTTTTTGGGATGCGTCTATATAAGGCCTTATTACACAGTTGCGCCCAATTGTTGCCACGGTAACATGATTCTCTTTTTAAATGTTTTATTTCTCATTATACATACATGTAAATAGTAAAACATTGTTCATAACACAATAATAAGGATCAGTAGCATGTTAATGTTTACATTTTTATATAAACAAGTGTCTTCAGACTATATATATTCTAACAATATATATTAAAAGCATTCACAATAGTGATATTATTTTTTAAATAGTTTAGAATATGAAAATATTTGTTTGTTACATATTATACAATTTATAATTTTATTTTTTATAATTAAGTGTTTTTAAAATGTGTAACATAAATATGAAATGCCTATACGTATAACAAAAGAATATGTTTGTGTATGAAGAGAGTAGAGAAGGAGTAGTATAAAGGAAAACGTTATGGAAGTAAAGAAAGAAAAGTAACTGACACTTTAGATCTAAAATCAGAATAATGATGTCCTTTAATCAGCTGTAATGTGCCCCCTTTGTCGTTATTGTGTCCAATTTTAACTTTTGCGATTGCTCTGATTCTTTCTATTTTTTCAATATGTTTTAAATGTTTCATGGCAAATACAATTATGGGAATAAGTTGTGTATACTTGTTTTTGCAAATGAAATATTTAGCTCAAATCAATATAGTATTGAACAAATTTGAATAACAGTTGTTACTACTCCCTTTATTAATCCAAAAGATGTTCTCGTATAATTTAACTTTATTGTTAATTGTTTGGCATTGAGATACACTTCAATGATTGTCCAAAAGGCTCTAGAATATTGACATTCCCAAAAGATGTCAGTCAGTTTTAACATTCATGACACAGAAATCACATAAACTTGTATTACATATGCTGCATTTACAGGAAATTACAGGAATGAATAACAGCTGTATTGAAAGGCGCATACTTTTGTATTTATTAAATATATAAAAGGAATGATGTGTACAACTTTCCAATTAATATTAGTAGTTTCTAATTCCCATTTGATACTCCAACAAATATCCTCCCTTTTCATTGGATTAGAGCGGTCACATGGTGACCCTATTTGCCTACAGTCGGTCAGTAGTCTTCTGTAGAGGACAGGTGAAACAAAATTCCGTTATTCCTTTACAGCAGTTTCGACAATTAAAAGAATCGTATACTATAGTCCACAAAACAGAACATTTCAAATATACACATGACTGTTATTCCATTTATTAAAATACTATTTAAAAACTGGATATTGGCATCTACAAAACGAAATAGTCCCACACTAGTATTTAGCGCCGTATTCACCGCTGTTTATTGTTATTGTCCTGTAATGTTTGTATTTGAATCAGAAAGTGATAGTTAAAACCTTAAAAGTTAACATTCAAAAGAGAGAGAGAGGTTGTGTTTGTAAAATCAAGATGTACATAGGACTTCAATACTGTAACCTGTTTCTAGAACTGAATTCAAGCAAAATCCTCTCAGTAGAATAAATGAAAAATAACAAATATTATGATGCTATCTAGAAAAAACATAAATATATCGATGCAACATCAATGGCATAAAAACATTCTTGATAGAGTGTCTGGTAAAAATATCAAAACCACACGCTTCAAAATTGTTTACCTACTTCATAGTGACATACGGTGCTTTTTATAAAGAGTAACACGTAAAAACACCTATTCTTAATGACGTTCGACGCTGTTCTATTAAAAACATTGTCGATGAAAATGAATCAGTTATTTGGTTTGTTTTTCGGAAATATGTGGGATCTGTCGGATAAATAAGGGGATTAGGTTTGGGTAAGATCTGTAACAAATAAAATAACTAATAATACATGTAGTCTATCTTACTATCAAGTAATATTGTAAACATATATATCTACTCTGCTATTGTTTTACTAAATATCACGTATTGTGATGTGTTGACGGATGAAGAGTAAGGTTGAATGGATCAGGTTTGAGCTCCATCATGACGTGTTTCTTTATTGACCGCTATTAACACGTTTATTTGTTTTTCTATCAGTGTAATTAGTTACTAGCAACGTTCTTCAATCAAAGGGCATACCTGGGAACGTCATATTTATATCCAAGTTGATCACATATTGTATTTGCATCGTTAATGTCGAAGTTGTCGTCGCACACGGTACCCCATGTTCCCTGATAGAACACCTCAACTCGTCCTTCTGTTGGAGATGACCCATTCACGAGGCGTATAGAGGTACCTTCAGTGGAAAACATTGACGTGTAATATGGAATAAAGGACCACACAGCAGGTGTATCAACTTTCACTTAACACATTGAAGACAATTAGATATCGTTATTAAAAAACAGGCATACACCAGTTTAAGACAATCATATTTAAGGTCTCACTACACAGCTGAATTTTGCTCTTTGTTCAATATAAAATAAGGTCTAAGATTTCTATGGTAAAAAATGAATTCCGCATTAAAAATTTGTTGTTATTTTTTGATAGCATGAATGTAAACCGACATAAAAATGCACAATAACTGGTAGGTTGACTACGTTGTCTTTTTTTAAAGATGGTGCAGTGACGTAAAGAGTCACAAAGTGTCCATTATATCTGCATGGTTTTGTATATAAAAACGATATTGCAGGGTTCATGGTATATGTTTATTCTTTTGTAATAACAAGACATGTTCAATGAATTGCAATGGCTTCCATTTTCCAAAAGCTGTTATAATCACACTGCTATTTTAGTATTTAAGGCTATTAATTATATAGCACCACCCTATATATCAAACATTTTGACATTTTTAAATAATACATCATATAACTAACGATCTATTGATAGAAAAGATTTCGTTTCTCAAAAGGATTGCACCAATTATTTAGAAAACAGATTTAGTTATAATACTACACTAATATAATCATTATTATTATTTTATTATTATTATTGTTACTATCATTTCATATAGTAGTAGTAGTATAATCATTGTCATCATTATCACCATCATCATCATCATCACCGCTATTACAGTCATCATTATTTTTATTCATTTATTTTTTTTTTTATTATTATAATTATTATCATTATAATTATTATTATTATTATTATTATTATTATTAGTAGTAGTAGTAGTAGTAGTAGTAGTATTATTATTATTATTATTATTAATTATTATTATTATTTTATCATTATTATTATAACTTCTATCAAACATGCCGACGTGCATGATAGCAGTAAAGTTACTATACAAGTTAAGTGTGTGCATTATGTGTATATATAAAGAAAAACTAAGATTACCCTTTTTTTTTGTATATGATATAACACAAGTTAATTTAATTAATATATAAAATGAAACGGAGCAATAATGTAGTGAAAAGAGCAGTGTCCTCTCACGCCAGTGGTTATGGGTTCGATTCCCGCTCGAATCCGATGTCTCTTAAATAATAACACTTTGTATGGTTCTACCCAGGAAGCGGACTCGGGGACGATTCATATAAGTTATGAAGTTTTTATTTTCGAAATCGAGCTAAAACAAATTAGTTTATATAAAAATAAACTTATTAATAAAACAGTTCTAGTCACCTAGGTACCAATATACTGTGACTAGGGTGGGTATTTTGGTATATAATTACAGTGAGGAAGCACCTAGATTTTTTAGTATAGTTGTAAGCGGTGTTAAACTCCACATAGTCAAGTATATCTAAGCTTACACTTACCACAGTCGACACCAACATCATCGCTATGGATGCAGTTGGTACTGTTTAACCATGGCGATGACCTGCACAAGGCGAAGTCAGTTTCGTTTCCATCACAATCTATGTCATCTATCACAATTCTGCCTGAACCTGTCCCGAATGTCGCGTTATATTTAACCGGGTTTAGTCTGAATATATAAATGCTACTTTTAAAGCAGAAAACATCAATTATATCTACGTGTAAGTTATATAGGAAATTCCATGTAACTTCCAATCGAATAAGACGTTGATCTACTTTCTCGTGCCTGGGGCGATTTCATTGGCTAAGGAAGTAGGTCAACATCTACTTGCGGCCATGGCATTCTATGTAAAACGGAATAATTCTGAGCGATTTTATTGGATGAGAAAGTAACATCTAATGTTACATGTATATGAATACCAAAATGAAAAAGTAGAATAAACTGATATAGTTAATTCAAATGGGTAAATGTACTTGTGTATATAACACACCAAATAAATAGCAATTATGTACACTTTTCAATTAAACAATATATACTTATTATTAACAGTAGTCTACGAATATCCCTCGAAAACAAATGAACGCAACTAAGAAACAAAACTCGGTTTTGTTGAATTGATTCACAAACGGTTATATATTATATGCGACACCACTATACAATAAAAGAAGAGTTCAATGCTTTCAAGACAAGGAGTAGCAACTAACTAGTTTACCCGACGCCATCCGGATATCCGAGCACTCGGCACACGACACCTGCCTCCTGTGTACCGAACCCGTCTTCACACACCGATCCCCAGTGCCCCTTGTAATAAACCTCTAATCTACCTGCAGAAGGTCGCGGCCCATTTACCAGTCTTATGGAGCTACCTGAACGTAAAGCAAACTGTAATTTTAATGCTAAATACGTCATGAGCTGCATACAAAATTTCAGTATGACGTCATGTCCGCCTTAGACGCTTGCCAGTACATGTAACATAATACAAGTATTACCGGTCCTAGATTTTGTATCAATGTTTGGTAAGTCTGGTAATGCTTGAAGTAACCAATACTTATAGTGTAACAGTGTGTATTGTGACACTGAGTGATGTTTACTTTTACAAGCTCTGTGTATATTTATTTTTAGCTGTGTTGTGTAACTTTCCAAATATGGTATTGCATATTGATTTGCTCAATATTCAAATATAAAATAATATAATAACCATGTTGATTGATCAACTAGACTAGTCATTCAGTTATATACAATTTCATTGGTCGTAGGTCTTTACCTCAAAAACAGTATAAATATTAAAATTTAAATAATATTTAGTCAGTCAAAAGTGAAATTTCGAAGTGAATGCATTAAGAAATACCTGGAATAAAATTGAATGTGTGCAACTTATATTTTTATGTTATAATGTTGTAAGGATTACAAATGTGAAGTACTTATCATATTGTTCATACGTCATTATTCATTGCTGTATGTAAGCAAAACAGAATGAATATTACTGAGTTTGTGTTATTAATTAGTTGTTTGTTTGTTGTTGTTTTTTTTACATTGGGATCATAAAGCTTGAATCTTATTTTACCATAATGTACTCTACAACTATTGTTTAATATCGTTTTATAGAATATGTGTAAATGTGAATTTTAAAATGTATGTGTGTCAGTGCGTACGTCTGTGTAAATAACCATGTAATTATCATTGATGTGATCAAACATGTATAAGACATATAAGACATTTATGGAAATCTGTGAGAAATATTCATAGAGTGAATATTTATATATTTTAATGCTGTATTTCCATATATAATTTATAAGGAAAATGTAAATGTACATGATGTACAAAAATGACAGAATTGTTTCTTTTTGTTTATATTTAGGATAAAGTTCGAGTGTTTGACAAGTTGTTCAAAGCAGTAGTTCACCATCATAGTACCATATACTTGTAAGTGACGTGTATTCTGCATTGCAATGTTTATCTTGGTTATTGTACCACGCGTCATTGCTCTAAGCTGTTATGGTAATTAGATATAATTAAATGTTAAATTGGGTAATGAATTATTAGCAAAAACTAACAAACTCAGTTTGAAATGTGCGTAATTATAAAATCATAAAAATTTGATATATGTGATACATTGTTAAATTGTATTTATGTCATGCTATATGTATTTCCAGTGATTGGAAAATGTGATGATAAAATGATTTATGATCATGAATAAAACGATGTAATGAGGAAACAAGTCTCAGAGGTTTTACTCAAATAACCAGTGAGCTCTGAAACAGACATTCAACCCTGGTTACAATAAGACTTAAATGATTTTTATATTACACATGATGCTAAAATCTACCATACATATTACTAAAGTATTGTCATAATTAATACAATCGATGCTTAAGTTTCAATCACTGAGTCGTACCTTCTGGTATAGCTAATACAATATTTATATTATCACACAAGAAATAACTCATGTGGTAACACTGTCAGCAGTTATGAAATTTATTTTATTATCATTAAGTGCTGGTGAAATATATAAAGCATAAAATTATGTTAAAAAACATAGGTTTTATCAATCACGTGTTGTATTTCTTACAAAAGTGTCACAAAAAAAATGAAAAATGAAAATATTGAAAAATATTTCGAAATAATTGTGTTAGATTTCATAGGGATAAAATTAATAATGGTTTCCGCGCCAGATTTGACAATGTTTTGTCCATTGTTGGCCTACTTGTCGTTGTTTATTTAAAGATAATCTAGATCATCGGCAACGCTTGCTTTTTTTTAAAAGACAAACGTCTTGATAAGTTGTGCAGAAAAACGTTTGAACCTGGAAGTAAGATTTGATTGGCTGAAACAAGCACACCTCTTTAACGCTTCCCGTTACATTTTTATTCTCGGGCGAACCTCTTTCAAGACGCTTGTCTTTTAGAAAAGCAAGCGGCGAAGATGATTAAGACTAAATTATAGAATGCACAGACCGTTTTTGGAAGCGACATCTTTACAGAAATGAAAGTCCGAGGAAATACCAGAATGGCAGGAACTGTGTGCCTTTGTAGTTTTAATGAGGAATGCGCATAAGATGATGGTATCACTTCTAAACAGACTTTTTTATTTTTTATTTTTCATTAATTAACACTATATTGATTGTTTGGCCATTTTTGCACTGCGAATGCTTGTAAATAGATGAGATGGAAGGCAGAAATCCACCTTTTATGTGTTTTATCAACGTATATGGGATACAATAGTGATATATTGTAGTTATTCTTCCAGGCTGTTACTTTGGTAAAGCGTCTTATAGGAAATTCTTTGGTGAACCGCTTTAATTCGAATCCATACTGAGGATTTTATTCAGAACCATAGTGAGGATTTTCATTTACCATGTTATAATTCTTTCGAAAAGGAATCTTCTCTAAACCCCAAACAACAACGAATAAAGCAATATTCTAACATAAGTCAAACTTGATCATATACTAAATGCCTTTAAAATCGCACGATCCGCACTTGCGTTTTTAAAGGAATTGCGTTTATTTAATAGACATAACATGTTGCACTTACCGCATCTTACACCGACGTCATGCCCATGTGAGCAATTTGTGATGAGCCATGGATTGGAAAGGCACTCGGCAATGTCTGTCTCATCTCCCCTACACCTTAGCTCGCTTATTGACATAAATCCATTACGAGCACCAAACCGGCCGTCTCTGAACACGGTCACCGATCTGCTCATTCAAAAAAAATACATGAAATATAAGTGTAATATATAATATATAAACTTATGTTATACTGTAAAAATTAATATCTTGTTTACCGAGGAACGCTGATTTCAGTCACAAGTTATGCTATAGCAGTATTTGTTCGTTATATTCATTATTTTTCATGGGGTTAAATGCCATTTTCAACACATTTCAGGTGATGTATGGCATATCCAGTTTTATTGTTGGAAGAAGCCCTCAAATTGAGTCAGACTGAGTAGAACCACCGTCCTTTCGCAAGTAACTGGAAACTTTCTCACATAAAGTTTTTGGAGCGAGCGGGACTCGAACCTACGACCTCAGCGGTGAGAGGTAAGTGATCTTGAAACGGCGCCACTAGGCCATGGAGGACACCTCGTTATATTCAAATTATGAACAGTGCATGTAATACTATTTATAACTCAGTCTGTCCTAAATGTCCTAAATGAAGGGTGTTATACAATGTTTGAATCGTTGATAATACAGACACTGCTGTGTTCTTCTGTAGTTCTCGACTTCCGATGGATATTTTTTTCAGATATAATGTTACAATAAATTTGTGTGACATCTCCACGACTGGTTCAATAAAGTATATGCTGTGCATCTTATTGATTGTCAAAGTTCTTGATTAACATATCGGCGCTGTTACTGCGAAGCAACCCACCTGCTTCCTTGGATTTTCCTCTCTACATTCTATTTGCTTTGTGAGGCCCTAAGAAATAAATAGTGAAACGCTTATATGATGTCCATGCCGTCTTTGGCAAGCACGATATATCAAGCGTTTATATATTAAATCATGGGTGTCCTCATGACTTGCAAAGATTACAGTTCTCTTTATTTGCATAATCAGAAGTGATATTAGCAGAGACCAAATATGTTTATCAAGTAAATTTAGAGACATGCCACATATGACAATTTATAGTTAAACTCGATTTTTACTAAATGTTGATGTTACAATCAACACATGGTGAATATATACTAATTAAGGAGCGATTCATCGACTATAAAGAAGGGTAATTACTCAATGATCGTTAAATTATATACAATCCAGTGTTTTACAACAGTATAGACATGAATTGTCGCCTGTTTTTTATTTTTCTATTTTTTATATCTGTGAGGCCACGAGATTCATGAAACTTAATGATCGCTTATTACAGACTTGCATGATACTTTTTAAATGTCTTATATTTTCCAATGTTAAAAAGACATGCTATATATGAAAGGAGCTTACGTCTTGTCTCTCTTATACCCCAGCATTTTACAAACAACATTGGCATCGTTGACACTAAAGTCCGTGTCACAAACTGTGGACCATTTCCTTTCGACCAGTACCTCAACCTTCCCCTCGGCTGGCGTAGCACCTCCCGAGAGCCTTAATGGTGTATGTTCGTCTGTCAAAATTGAGACAAAATGTTACGTGTTTTTTTCTCTTTATGCATATTCTATCCTATCTGCCACATTCTGTATTCTGGTATATCTATTTTAATTACAGTAGAGATTCGATGGCTCGAACCCGACGGGACTGGACAAAATTTTTCGAGTTAAGGATTGTTCGAGCCAAGTATTAGCCAACATTATACAATACATATACATGTGTATACATCGAAACAGGAATTTGTCCCGGACCAAATAAGTAGTTCGAGGTATATGTGGTGTTCGAGCAATCCATCTTCGAGCCAACGAAGTTCTAGTGTATCCTTTGAAAACTCGCTATGAAGTTACAAAAAATGAATCACAAAACATTATAAAATAGAACTCCGTTAACTCGAGCACGGATTGCTCGAACACCATATATAGCTCGAACCACTTAGCTGGTCCTGGCAGAATTTCTATTCCGATGTATATGCATGTACATGTATTATATGATGTTGAACAATACTTGAATCAAACAACTCTTAACTCAAACTATATTGTCCAGGCCCGTTAGGTTCGAGCAATCGAAATTCTACTGAATATATTGTCACAGCGAGGAATATTTATGGGAATTTAAACCTCTGATTGACATGAAGGTTCATGTTCAATGAGACCTTGACCAAAGTGTCACCTTACTTCGCATGTGTAATTTGAATTGACTCGCATATTCTTGAAAATCACTATTTATGCATAATTTGGGTTAAAATTGAGTTATAAAATTCGTTTCTCAGGCTGGAATGGTGGAATTTAAAGAAACTATCTTTCAACAAACATCTCATTCGTGTGTTTTTAAACACCAGTCACCTAGTTTAAAACAACGTTAAATGTCATAACGAAAGTATTTGTGTCATATTTCACCATATGTTTTTCTTCAGAGTTTCGAAGCACTTTTATTCGGAAAGGTTTAATGTTTATGTTCCAACTGAAATTCTTTACCTTGCAAATTGAAATTTGATTTTTCAAACTCAGATGTAACGACACTGTGATACATGGAACGGTCATGTGTCAGAACATATACATATACCGTCAGTATACACATACATGTATACATTATACACAGTAGGTTAAACCTTCATTAAACAAATATACATTGTACACATATGCATTTTACCTATGTATCTGATACACATATACATTGTACACATATGCATTGTACACATATGCATTGTACACATATACAATGTACACATATACATTGTACACATATACGTTGTACACATATGCATTGTACACATATACATTGTACACATATACATTTTACACATATGCATTGTACACATATACATTGTACACAGTAGGTTAAACAAACGAGATGATTAACCTAAAACCAAACTTACAGCACGCAACCCAGACGTCTTCGTCGTGAGAACAGTCAGATACGCCCCAGGGTTTGACCATACACTCGGCAATATCATTCTCATCACCAGTGCACTGAAGATCGTCCATCCACCGAGGACCTGTCCCTTGACCACCGGTATACACATAACCACTGTAAAATACCATGAAAAAATAACTTACTATTGAGCTATAATTGATCGAGTGACTGAATGTTTAGGGTTATTTTTTATGTCATGGAGGGCTAATAGATGAATTTTAGCTCTAATTACCAAATGAATTTAAATAGTATATCCACTGATATGAATATACGTTACTTTGATTTTTAATTTACTCTTTATATCGTTTCTAGACCTTGAGTACTACATAAATTGGAAACTTTTAATTGGGTAGAGAAAATATAGAATACAGCCCAAGCCCGTACCAGAAATGTTCGATATGTTGTATATGTTGTTTAACAATACGTCTCATAAACAAACGCAATAAAAACGGCTATTTTCTTTTTACTGTTAAGGTTAGCATTTACCGTATTGTAAACACTTTCGGCTTTGATCGCCTAATTTACCATTCCGCGTTATTTTCTGAGCATTGTATCACCAACGTATGTATATTCCGAATATTATAGCTCAGTGTATGAGAATGAAATTGTATAAGGCCATTTCTGAAACGTTATCTTAGATATTGGACGTATGAAAAATATATTCACAATAATTGCAATTTGCTACTGAGTCACATAATTATGAATAACCTTCGGAATAACGAATAACATCGGATCGCGGTACACGGGAGAGGTAAACAGAATTATAGCATTAAAGTCCACAATATGAACTGAAATATTGGTAAAGGATTTGTTTTCCAAATTTTTCAATAAATTCACGATTTTGCACTTCTGTGCACATTAGTTTTTGTAAAACGATCTTAACTAAAAATACAAATAAATTGTATATATATATGTTATTCTTACATCAATTTTCTTCTTGTTCCGTTTCTTCTTATTTTCATTTTGTTGATTTATTTGATATACACTAGTTAGTGTCAGTTTTAATTGTATTATTAATTTGTTTTTGTTTCTTTGATTAGGTATATTAATTGAAACCGTGCGTACACTGTGTGACTCACAAACCAGGATAGTCCCGGCCTATTCGTTTATTGTATAAACAAAAATCACTGACACATTGCCATATCCAAGAGACCTGCATACAACTTGGGCCGCTTTACGTCCAAAGTTATCATCACAAACTGTACCCCACTGGTGTTTATAGAACAGCTCAAGGCGGCCTTCCCTTGGGTCGTCAAAACCGTTGAGACGAATCCGAGAACCTGGAAGAATACCGACGACGTTCCAATATGACAGTACAATAGAGAACAATGTAGTCGACTGCCCACATAAGTAGACATGAATTAAACGGGCGATAGAACCACTAATAAGCATGTGTGGAAAATGCGGCTTGCTCAAGGTCACCACACATATATGTAGCCGTGGCGGAGGATCGAGCCCACGACCCTCCGATCATGGGTTAGCTTTACTATGAAACTATATTGTAATGTTTTTTGCCACTTTGGAGATTTGAACCCACGGCCCCTGCGGTAGGAATAATACAAAATATTGTAATAATTGTAATAATGTAAATATATTGTAATGTTTCTGGAAAAAACAGTTAGTACAAAGCGTTCGTTATAAAAGTTATTTCATTGTTATAACAAGTACATTAAATTGACTCCCCTTGAGTAGAATGTACATATAAGTTATTCTATATAATCTATAACATGACTAGTGTTATATAACGAACGTACCACAATCTATGCCGATGTCGCGGCTGTGGGGGCAGGCCGAGTAACTCCAATGGTCGGACTTGCATTGACTAACATCCATCTCGGTCCCGTCACATTTCAGCTTGTTGACATAAGCGGCCCCCTTTCCCTGGCCATAGTGACCGTTCGTGTAAATAACTGGATTCCTGTAAAACAGTCAACATACCATCCAATAAAACGATAATTAGAGATACATTATTCATAAATTAAGCATCCAATCGGATTTTAGAACTGGTCTATTAGAAAACTTGTAATTATAATTATGTTGGATTTGTTGTTGTTGTTGTTGTTGCTGCTGCTGCTGCTGCTGCTGCTGCTGCTGCTGTTGCTGTTGCTGTTGCTGTTGTTGTTGTTGTTGTTGTATGTAAGTTTAGTGAAATCGCGACAGTATCTACTTGAGACAGTATTCTGGGTGCTGCCACACTGGAATATCATGCCGCAGACACATGAAATAATACCCCCACCTAGTTACATTATACTGACACCGGGCCGACTAGACCTAGAACCATCCTCTAAATGCTGAGCGTCAAGCGAGGAAGCTTCGGCTACCATCTTTTAGTCCTATGTATGACCCTGCCGGGGATTGATCGCAATGTATTCAGCATCGGAGGCGGACGCTCTACCACCGCAGCGATATCAAGTTAAACTGCTCTGTAAACAAAGTTTATGCAACAGAATGATCGACAGTGAATTGGTTCGGATTATATAAATGTTGATTGATAATGTTACTTAACGCCAAAATAAATTAATTGCTGGATTATCATCCCCGCCCGCCCCCTAAATTTCATGCCGCCCGACCCTTTTTATATATTTTCATAAAAAATGAAAAAAAAAAAAAATTCTCCCGCCCTCCCAGAGTTATCGTTCTTGTACATGAACATTGTAAATGACCATTTATGATTTTAAGGGCAACGTTAAACTTTTATATTAATTTGAGTCTAAACATTACTGATGGATAGAACATCTGTTTGTAATATAATGATGGCGATATTGAAATATCTAAATTAGTGTAACGCACGCTGCACCATAGAAAAATCCCAGCATTCGGCAGACGACAGTTGCTTCTGTGTAGCTAAAGGTATCACTGCATATGGTTCCCCAGTTGCCATGGTAAGATATTTCCACACGTCCGGATGTTGTCGACGATCCATTCACTAACCGGATTAATTCGTTTGCTGAATATATAAAGTACATTGTACATTACAAGTAAAGCAGAATTTTCGTGTTGTCTTTATAACTCCAAAATAATGCAATGTTAGAGTTGTAATTTTGCAAAGGATTTACCCATACTTTTCTATTTTAGCAAAGGATAAAGCATATATTCGAATACATTTATTACGTGCAGAGCTATCGGGTTATATTGTACACCATAGTTTTATTTTTTTTTAATGGGGTTCAACACATTTCAAGTTATATATGGCATTTTCAGTTGTTTTTTTTTGGGAAGACCTCAGAATTAATCTGAGTAGAACCATCGTCATTCCGCAGGCATCTGGCAAACTTTCTCACATAAAGTTTTTGGCTGAAGCGTCCAATCGTCCTTATTTGATATTTGTAGGTTTTTTTTACAGATATTTTACATTATTTCACTTATTTAATGGCAGCCAGCGCATCTACTGATCGTTCCTGGGGTACTGCGTTTAACAATAACGTCATTCAAATTACCTGCTACTTCCCCACAAAATCAGATGTGAGAGAGCAAATCTCATGGCCAACCATCACAGAAACTAAGACCGTGTGGTGACTCGATCTCACGACTCCTGGACCGAAGGTAAGACGTGTTACCGGCTGAGCTAGCTGGACCCGGCTTAAGACTAAGTCAAAAGAGTATTACACGCAGAATGTATGAATCCGCCCGGAACGGTTAGTATTACCATATGTAGAAACACATTTTGAAATATTAATATCTGAAATTGTTTAAGTATTGGGGTCGTTGCGTGGCAGTGTGATCGAAGACTTCCGTCTTACAACCATCTCACACCTCTCAGCTGAGAAAGATCGCTCGTTACTATGGTGTACGATCAGGTTCAAAAGCACCAGTACCGGTACACCGTTATTATATCGGTGCCCCGATATTGTTTTGTTTTAACGGTAAAATATACCGTTGCACCATTAGAATATATCGGTGTACCGTTAAAAGTGGCGGTCCACCGTTATAATATATCGATGCACCGTTATATACCGGTGCACCGCCATCAATAAATGGTAATACCATTCTTTGTATAACATTTGAAATGGCGTTAAATCCCATTTACATAAGAAATTTTTTTTTTTTTGTAAGACTGTTTAACGCTAGTCTAGACAACATGTATTAGAAACATAAAAAGTACATGTGGACATATAGCCCTCCAAAGATTGTCTACTAAACTGTTATAATGAAAAAAAAACATTTTACACTCTTTTGTCTTAGATTTCCACATACTTATAGAGTCAAACTTGTGTAAGTGGCCACCTCTATTAAGCAGCCACTTGTCTTAACCAGCCATTTTTTTATTTCCTATTTCTATGCTTTCAGAGTAAGGTAACCTGTATAAAACAATAGTCTGTCTTAAAAGGATACCTTTCCCTTGGATGGCTGCTTAAGACAGGTTTGACTAGAATGGTATATACATGTAAACATATTGTGGAGCTTTAATTCCTGTTTGCATCTTGCAGGTATGTTATTTACAGAAATACTGTCTAGTGAATATTCATCAAAATTGTCGTTTGTATTTACAAAAACATGCAATAAAACTGTTTATGTGATGGATAACCTACCTGGGGAGAGATCTAGCTGCATTCCAAGGGGTAATGAGAACGAACCGTTCAGCTTGGCACCATAAATCACAGCCCCAAACGTCTTTCCATCGATGTGCTCCAACACAATATCAGTAACACCGTCTGGGATAGTGACTTCAAACACTGTATAATGCGTATGTGCCGACACGACGTTTGTCCGTTTTACATGTTTGATTGTCACAGTGTCATTGTTCAGACGTATTCCTGACAACTCCTCCGTAGGCATTATGACCTCTAATGTAACCCTATCTAAATCACTGGATACCTCGAATCGGTAGTAGCTATCAAATTGAATAAGTCCTGGAACAGTTGTCATTGACGGACCACCGATAAAGTTGACGCCTGCAGAAGAATAGCTTTTAGCTGTCAGAAGAGTTACCAGTACTGGCCGTGACGCCACTATTGTCACTACAGACGCTGCGCCTGCGCGGATATGTTTATCGATATGATGCGATGTATTTAAGTTCAATGTCTCATCATCCGAATTCAGAGTAATTTTTACTAGTGTACTGTCGTCGAGTCCGAGTACTCTTACTACGTTTTCCAAATCGGACATCAGTGGTACTACAAATGTTCTGTCCCAAGATGTTGTGGTTGGCATCTGCTCAACAATATAGTCACATGACGTATTGTTGCCAGGCAACTGAGCACACATGCTTCCTGAGAATACGGCCACCTTTCCTTCAGCTTTTATGATTGTCCCCGTCAGGTCTTGATCGCTTTGTATTTGCCAAGTTTGAAATTTGTCGATTGTTTCGTGGAACGTATCGCCATCCTTGTACGTCATGCCATAGTAAGTAGTGTTTCCTTTCGTTTTCAGGTATATTGAAACTTTTGTCCGGTCCCCAACACTCGTTATAACAAACTGACTCTTCATCTTGGGGTTGAATGACGAAATCATGTACTGTTTTGCCAATGCCGTAATCGGCAGCGCTATGTACCCTCCCATCGGTTCCGTGACGTCATCAATGACAAACACGCCGATTGGGTCGTCGGATTTGATATGAATTCCTTTAAATGACAGTTCTGTACTGATTCCCCTTAAGCTCGGGTCAAGTTTAATGAGTGTTGAACCAGGCTGAACATTATATGTTTTGGACAGACCTGTGAATGGAGCTTCAATGGTGACGTGTGTTGTGACGTCACTGTTTATCTGCACTTTGGTTTCACCTTGAGTGACCTGTTCCATGAGAGCTAGTAGGAACTCTTGACCCTTTGTATCTGTCATGAAGGTATACAATCATGTTGTTAGAAATACAACAGTACAGTACAACGCCTTACATAGCAAGTTAGCGAATCTCCACGTATAGGTTAGACGTTATTTGGTATTTTCTACGCCAGTAAAAAATCCATGTAATTTCTAACCGGCTTAGATGTTGTTCTACGTTCTTGTTCCTGGGAACCAGTTGTATAATTTTTATTGATAGAATTATGCCCATGAACGACAAAAACAATGATTGACAAACACAAACATGGGCGCGTGTGCGTTAGCACTGTTTGTTTCAAATTAAATATTTCAGTTAATATAAACATAATTCACCCAATAATTCAAAAGCCTTTCTATATTAAGTGTACAAAGGCGTCTATATTAGAGGTGTCAAAAGGTGTCTATATGAAGTAAAGGGTTAATAATGCCAATGTGAGTTACTATGCTTCATTTACCCAGCATACTTACCTACACTTACGGAGACTGCAGCGCTCATTACACAAACTGCAACAATAATGGACGCGATCATACTCTGAAATAAAGGTAGAAAATAACTCGTAGGATCGAACACGTTCCGATTAAACGGATTCAATCAATTGCTGCTACAGTGGTAAAGCTACGAGGATTCAGGCTAATTAAGCTTCGGTTCATGTGTAATTAAAGTGTTAATGATAAACTAAAAATGGTTGTGCTCATTATAGATATAAATGCCTGTAATGTATAACCTCAAATCACCATTTACATTGAAAAATGTGTTTCAAATTCGAGGCTGAACTAAGTTTTTGCGCTTTAATTTGAGTTTTTTTAAGAACTTTGGAAATTTAAGTGTAATTTTTTGTTGTGCATGAAAGACGTATTATAATCATGGGGCTAGTAATGTAATTACTTAAGTAACATAAATTAACCAGCTACAGCGATACATACAGTAGTTTTTAAAAAAAAAAAAATAATGGGGTTTAATGCCATTTTCAACACATTTCAGATTATATATGGCATATCCAATTTTACTGGTGGAGGAAGACCTCAGACTGAGTCAGGCTGAGTAGAACCACCGTCCTTCTGCAAGTAACTCGCAAACTCTCTCACATAAAGTTTTTGGAGCGAGCGGGACTCGAACCTACGATCTTAGTGGTGAGAGGTAAGTGATCTTGAGACGGCGCCTTAGACCACTTGGTCACAGAGGACCATACAGTAAAGCAAGTAGGTATATGTTATTTTAGCATACTAACATATGCTATTAAAGTAAATAGGTAAACAACATATTCGACTAAACGACATACATACCATTAATGTTGATACTGTAACCAAAAACATAAATACCATTACTGAACGATTGACCCTTAAAGGAATCAAACGATTAATTAATTAAAACGGAACCCAATCTTCATTGAAAGTAAAAAAACATGCTACAAGAACCCAATAAGCTCAACCAAAACAAACCCAATTGGACAAGTAAACCGATTACGTGCCAGATTAAAATTATTCGAAGTCAAATGAGAATCATTGAGTTCAGCTTGCTATATTGGGGTCGTTTTGAAAACCGCGTACTGTACTGAAAGCACATAATATAAGACACATCTACATAATATAATGGTTAATGAACATAAAACAATAAAAATGTACATCTTATAATGATAAATGTACATACTATAATAAAAAAAGCACATAACATAATGTCAAATCTATAGCATATAATGACAAATCTACATAATATAGTGAAGAAAGTACATTATGTAATGATAATTCTACCTAATATAGTGACAAATCTACACAATATAAAAGTAAATCTACATCGTATAATAAAGAATAAACAGCATATAAAGATAAGTCTACATAATATAATGAAGAATGCACACAATATAAAAGAAAATGTACGTCATATGTTGAAATTGAAGCACAGAAGACAGCGCCGGCTGTCCATACTAATACTGTTGTTTATTGTTCATGTATTCGTGACGTTACTCTTCCGTCATATATTGTTACATGAACATACATTTTAAGCTTCGGCATATATAGCGTAAATAGGAACATTGCTTCCAATACGCATAAAATCAGCTTGAAGTAATTGTACAATGTATTGACGTTTCTTTTCCATGAACCAGTTCAAACACACGCTTAAATAATTTGCATGCGGTATGACGTTGTTAGAAGGAGTACACTATTACATGGAACCAGTTCCCAACAAATATATCAGAACTCTGGATGCATATATACAAATATTGATTCATTGATATATATTGAATATTTACCGTCGTTTTTATGCCATTGAGGGCTAACAGATGATCAGTTAACTTAAACACTGTTCCTGGGATCCTGGAAGGTGAACTAGTACTCGAGCACACAGTAACTGATAACTTTGTCACTTGAATCAGCGGTTATAGAAGAATGATAATGAGACAAAATGTCGTATATCAATCATCACGGAGACTATTGCCGAGCGGGGACTCGAACTCACGATCAGTTGATTGATAGTCAGATGCGTAACCGACTGAGCTTATTTGGCCCGTATACAACGAATGGATCGGAAAATATATCAACATAAACTTAAAGAAAGCAAGAGTTGAAAGGATACAAGTATACAATTACTAAAGATACACACGCCTGAAAACCACTTGAAAGGATGAAAAATAAAACAATGAATATACGTACCACAAAGAGATGGGGGCCATATGGATAATAGAATCAACAGTCAACCTATCTTGTACTTGAAACCATGAAACAATTAATTAAACTTACAGAAATGTCCATTGTGCAAAAAATAAAAAGAAGCTTTTTGCCATGCCATGTTTTATTGTCGAACTGACTTTGCTTGGGGCTATTCAAAATCCTTGTACCATGATTGAGTTTGTCTTGGTCTAGCTGAGGTTTTATAGGCTAGTTTATATAATACAGGCCTGTTTGAACATTAGTGTATTAGTAGACCTGTATAAATTGATATAGTAAAGTTTTTATAACATAAAATGAATAACACTTGAGCTTTTGTTGTTAAAGATGTGATCGGAAATGCCAAGTTAAGCTTTGATGTGTAGCAGTCAGCCTGCCTGCCCTCCAAGGTTTTACAGCACTGTGTCGACGCTGAGTCTTGTGGCGCCATTGACATGTTCTTATATGTGTTCCGAACTTTTATAGAATAAAATTTTAAATGCATTAATCATCATATTTATTTAAGATTTAATTGCTATATGCTAACATCTGTATTGACCCTTTCCGATGCTCACTCGGTAAATATATCATACCCTCTGTCACAACGTAGAGTTATTCGCGTCGACAGTTTGTCACAGATTCACGTCAATCGGTTACAGAAAAACGCGGTATCCGCTGGTGCATTTTGTCAATTATTTTGTCAAAATATATACTTCATATGTATGGATATATTTTCCATATTCAAAACATCCGTGGTGATGTCCCCGCTATCGTCTAGAAACTGTGACAAAATTTACAAAAAAATGTGATACTGTCGACGTGAATCTGTGACAAACTGTCGACGCGAATCACTCTACGTTGTGACAGAGTTCCCTGACCGTGATACCTTGCAAATTAAGTAAAACATAAAGTATGTGTTTGTTATAATGTCACCCCTATTGAAAGGACCGTCCTCAATTTAACGAGCTAATGGGTCAGCAACGGCTGCATCAGACAAAAAAAAAACACCGGGATTCTAACCGTCGACCTCCCGATTCCGATGCGGATGACTTAACTATTAGGCCTCGAAAGACGGTACATGTGAGGTAAATGACTATAATAAATATTGTTAAAGCAACAAAAAGGTACACCGGACAAAGAATCTGTAACTAAGTGTATAAATATGTTAAGTTTTTCAGTTAAGACCAATATACTTACGTTCACTCGCATTTTGCAGAGTTCCATATTTTCCAATACAGAGTAACGGCCACTTCTGATGAACTTGTAAGATAAACTGCACTGAGATAGTTACTGCACATCGAGTGCACCTTGTGTCGTGTCGTCTTATCTAACACACGTA